>RCWM02000514.1:600000-764924 GCA_003667255.2 Euschistus heros
GTGAAAAAAAGAATAACAGATGGACGGAGGCTATCGGAATATTAAATTCAGTCCTCTGGAGTGCCAACATATGTGCCAATGTCAAAAAAATAATATATAAGGCCCTGGTAGAAAGCATAATGCTATACAGCTCAGAAACATGGCCTCTTGAAAAAATGCAAGGCAAAAGATTTCAGGCTGTGGAGATGGATTTTTTGAGGAGATCAGAGAGAATATCAAGGAGTCAGCGAATCCAGAATGTGATCATAAAGAATGGAAGTTAAGAGAAATATTCTGGAGGAAATGGAGGGGAGGAGACTGAGATGTTTCGGCCATATTAAAAGAATGGAGAATAGAAGAATCCCCCAAAAATGGCTTATGAATGGGAAGCAGAGAGGAGGAGAAGGAGAGGTAGGCCTCGCATCAGGTGGAGAGAGGTTGTGGCTGAAAGTATGGCTGGTCGAGGATAGAGAGGAATGGAGGAACCGGCTGAAGGAAGAGTTTGGTTGAAGGAAACTTCGATAGCGAAGAAAAATCCTTTCAAAGAAGAAGAAGTATGGGAAATTTAAATTGCTTCAATTTTGTTCTGTAGCATATTTTCCTAGAGTCCACCGTTTCCGAGATATAACCAGGGGCGGGGACTTTTAGTATGTTTACCTTCTAATTACTTCTAACGAAGGTATAAAGTCGAAAATTTTCGCATATTTCTTGCACTCTATAATATGTTTATTGGCTGGACTAATTTTGTAATGTTTGGGGTACTTTTTTGTAGGCTGAGTGAGTAATAACTCTCTCCCACCCTACGTCCAAGATTCTACTTTTATTATCCTTTTAATTTATATTTAATGAAGGAATATTGGGATTACTTAATTAATGTGTAAGCCTATTTTCACCTCTTTTTTTTTATTTTTTAAGGGAAAGGAAAGGTAAGTTCGTTTGCGAACTCATTTCCTCATTGACCTTTCAGCAATTTTGTTCTAATCTCACAATTTTGCAGAACAACATTTTTAACATGTTATGACTAATTAATTGTATTATATTTACATAATTACAAAGGATATAAACATTTTTTTATTTTTTTATTAGCAGAAATTTAAAACTATATTATAAAAATACATCTAGTAAATATGCGGTATAGAATGGAAAATAATAACGTGACAAAAATTTTCAAACTGAACTGAAATGTCCCCAGGTCAGTTGTGTACTAGAATTGTTATATTTAGTAGCAGAAAAGAATAGCATATCCACCAGTAACATTGTAAGTAGTTTCATACTCGTCCATATTTTGTAATTATATCAAGTTAATTATTCTAAGTCATGTTTTTTATATATTTATATTATAGCTAACATTATGTTTTGAAATAACCTGTGTAACTTGTATAATTTTATTGTAACCTCTTTTATTTTACTGTATGGCATGATTTTGAATATAATATGGTCTCGAAACGTCGACAAAACAAGTTGTTATTTTATTGACTGAACCTCAAGAACCTTATTAAACATCAATAAACTTTGGTAATATTTTTTAACCAACAGCATAAAAAAAAAAAAAAAAAAAAAACTTATATTAACATAAATAATATAAAACAAGTACATAATTTCTGATTGAGATAAATTTTTAAACAGAATTGGTTAAGAAATTCTAAAAACATGGTAGAACGTAGATTATGAAGGATAAAACCAAGGATCTTAAAGCTGTAATGAGAGAAGGCTTTTCCTGTTGGAACCGTCCACTTCTGAGGAATGATGGTTTAATCGAGACGGAAAGTGATCAGTAAGGGATAATACGAAAATCGATATCAACCGATAGCGACAGTTCTTGATTATATTTTCGAGAAGTAAGTCGTCATTTCGAGAATAAGTACTAATTAATAAATAATTATTGACTTACAGGCGAGAACATTAAAATAATAAAAATATATAAATAGTAATGAAATAAGCATTACTGATTGATATGCGCTAATTAGCTAAATAAATAGGTTTAATTATTGCTTTAATTCATTTTTATGTTAATCCACAACTAACCAGGAAACTAAAAGTAGAAATACAAAAATAATAGGAGCAAATAAGGCACTTTAAGATATAAAATGATATAAAAAGAAAAGCCAAATATTAAAAAGAACCCCCAGAACACAACCGTCTCCGTTAAAAAAATTAAATAAAAAAATTATATTAATAAGGTATTAGTTGACTGAGAAGTACTTAGAGATATAGATCTTTGGGGTATGCAGTATAGATACACGGCTTAAAAATAATATTATTTTTATAATATATACAAATGAAATATTATTTTTAAATGGTGTGTATCTATGACTGCATATCTCAACAACCTACCTCTCTAAAAAAAATTATAGTGAAAAGTTAATTTAGTATCACATTAAGAAATCTCAACAAACAACCTTTACCCCTCATCGTTGTCCCCATGTACCCATTCGTTGTCCTACAGTATCCTTTAACGATATTCCACTAATCCCAGTTAAACAGATAGGACTCCAACTGGAAAAAAGTTTAGCTTGGAATCCACATACAATACTAAACAAACAAGAAACTGCTCGTCTTTTTCGACAACTCATTTACTAGAAAAGCTTTCAAAGCTCCCAAACAATTAAAAAAGACTTATTTACTTAAAATTAATCAGAACCATTTGGAAATACGGAGTTGAACTTTAGGGCTCCACTAAACCTTCCTACTCCCATCCAATTCTTACAATCCTAAATTCTTCTTTCTGGATTGGTTTTAAATGATTTAATTATTTCTAATAATTTATAAATATTTAATTTTAGCCTATTTTCCATTTGATATATTATTTTCACTCACCAGTCTCTTTATTAATTTATGTTTATTTATAATTAAATAGATACCCATAAATAACCAAGAACTGAAACCAGGATCCTCCATGTGTTGTGTTGTACAAGTTTTAATAATAAATAATAAAATGTATAATAATAATTATACGTACAATAAAACGATTAATAATAAAAGATGTAATGAATCCGAGATGACAAAAATTTCTTTTTAGCTTTGTCGGGATCACTTTTTAAACTCGATTGCGTTGTTGTTTTTTTTAAATAGATTCTAAAAAAATAAATAACAAGGATGTATCCTTTGGTGAATATGCCAGATGATTCCAAACAAAACATCAGACATACGACGCACAAAACAAGATGCTGAACTATGACTCATCGAAAATCAAGTTCTTGGAATTGTTATAAGATGAGCCTTTCACATAAAGAACTCCTTACCAAAACAGACACAAACATCGATACGGTAATATGATACTATCGATAGTAGATAACCTCGATGACTAAGACACTAAATGCCACGGGAGCAGCTCCTGGCACCGAACTGTCTGCCGCTTCAAGGTTGACCATCTAAATTCCTCCGATGTTTGTTGATCAGGTTAACTTTAGAAACTTTTCTACGTAACGTTTAATTTTATCTGTTCCTTCTGGATACAACTCAGCAGGTATCAATGGGATATCTATACCATGACCTGTCCTCGAGTTAAAATAACCCATTCATATCTAGTCCTCTGTGCTAGACAGAACTATTGAACAATAATCAAATTATTAAGTCGCCACTACATCATTAAAAACTAACCTTTCTCTTGAAAACCTTAAGGGTAAACAATCAAATTTAAATTTCAAATATGTAGGTCGAAATTCAAGTTGTCTCCAAACAATATCTTAAACAATTAAACCATAGATTTGTCAATCTCAAGTAATTTGTAATAGAAGAGGACATTGTTATAAGCCAAATAAATGGGAAAAACTTGACGATCGGTAAATAAGAGATTAAAAGAACATTTAATGGCATACAATAATAATACCCATAATTCAAACTTCGCCATCCATCTAATTGAACATAACTATAGATTCAATAAAGACTCGGATATGAAGCTAACACATCAAACAGGAAATTGTCTAAAATTAATTATTTATGAATGATTAGATATAATAAAATCGTTCAAAGAGAAGAAGCACCAAAGAAAAAGACTGACAGACCTTGGACAGATGAAAGAAAGAAAGTCCATAGCAAGAGAATGAAGGAAATATGGGCACAGAAAAATAATATAAAATAAGAAAAAAGTTTTTTTTAAATAAAAACACGTTTTTCTATAAATGGCCTGATAAAAAATTCCAATAGCCTCATCTTTTTTCTTTTATTTATACATATATATATATATATATATATATATATATATATATATATATATATATATATATCAATTTATTGAAATTTACAACTATACAAATATTTACATGAAGTAAATGAGCTGATCACGATTACAATGACATGTAATAACTTGAAAAGAACTACTCATCAGTAGCACTTCAATAAAAAGTCTACACTAGAAGATCTCTAGACCAACTTCTTTTCAGACGCCTCGGAGGATTATCGGGAATGGAGTGGGAAGCAAGTTAAGAAACTAGGGGATTTGAGCGGTTATGGAGCTTACTATGAAAGGATAG
This sequence comes from Euschistus heros, assembly GCA_003667255.2. NCBI lineage: Eukaryota > Metazoa > Arthropoda > Insecta > Hemiptera > Pentatomidae > Euschistus > Euschistus heros. Next base: position 604,452 of record RCWM02000514.1, read on the forward strand.
GTATCTGGTCTGGGCTAACTCAGCAACATATGGAACATTAAGATATTTATGGATAAGTTTATTGGTGACAAAGTAAGAAGCATTGAGGATTTTTCGAAGGATTTTGGATTGTAAGGATTGGATACGAGATCAATTGGATGGTTTAGAAGAGCCCCAAAGCTCAACTCCGTGCGTCCAAATAGGTCTAATAACAGTCATGTAAATAAGTGTTTTGTAATGAATTGGGAGGTTTGATCGTTTGTCTAGTAAATGTTGAAGTAGTCTGTAAAGACGAGCAGTTTCTTGTCGCTTTAGTCTTAGCCTCATCTAAAATTTATTAAACGGAAAAAACCAACTAGCCATAAGAAAAAACCAAGGATTTAAAGTACGTGGCCCATTCTCCTACCCATTCTTGATATCTTTAAGAAATCCGTTTTTCCTCCTTAGCATAGTATCAATATATTTGATTTCCTGTCTTACATTTTTAAAACCTATAATATATATATATATATATATATATATATATATATATATATATATATATATATATATATATAGATTTGCGAGTGCCCGGGGGTTATGGATCACTGAAGAGAGAAGATTTGCCTGGTTCGGATGCGACCCCGGTGGCCTAGTTGGATAAGGCGCCACGCTAGAGAGGTGGAAACTCGGGTTCGAATCCCGACCGGGTCAAATCTTTTCTCTTCAAAAATAAAATAATATATTTAATAATATTGATTTATATCAAGAAAAATTACATATATATATACCGGTGACGGATTGTCAATAGATCCAAGTTAAATGTAATGTTCAATATGAACATTCATCCCCGGAATCACATCGCGATTTGTGAGTGCCCGGGGGTTATGGATCACTAAAGAGAGAAGATTTGCCTGGTTCGGATGCGACCCCGGTGGCCTAGTTGGATAAGGCGCCACGCTAGAGAGGTGGAAACTCGGGTTCGAATCCCGACCGGGTCAAATCTTTTCTCTTCAAAAATAAAATAATATATATATATATATATATATATATATATATATATATATATATATATATATATATATATATAATTTATGTAACTTAAGATATAGAAATGTAAAAAAAGAAATCAGATATGTTGTTACACACTTGAGGAGTCAAACGGACGTCTGAAATATATATGCTAAAAATTTTGGGGTAACTTACCTGGTCGATTTCAGAAATCCTTGTCCTGTGTGAGAAGTCCTTGTCAGAAGTGTCAATACATTTGATTTCTTATCTTATATTTTTAATAAACTTTAATATACATAATCAATATGGAAAAGTGGATGTTTTGAAAATGCTGTGTTTTAGAACTGAAGATGAATGTTTAGCATTCGAAACTAGTTTTCAAATTAAACAATTCCAATAGAAATGGCAATTAATTCATCAATCCTAATCTCATCCAGAGTTATTCAGTTTTATAAATTGTTAATTTATTGAGTTTGTTCAATTTACAGAAGGAAGGGCAGGTTATGTAGATTAAAGTTCAGAAACTGTTATTTTATTTTTAGTTGTAACCCCCACCAAAAAAATCCTGGTACTTAGTTGAATCCTAGTATCCAAGGTTCTTGCTGATGTTGGACTCGGAATATTCTGATTCTAATATGAGATAACTCCATCAATTCAAACACAAATTCTTAATAAATTCGGATCCTCTCACAGATAGTTGACTTTATAGTGCCGACAGGAATGGCGACATCAATACTTCGTGTTGTGTTCTCCCTTAAATTTGTAAGGAGGTTATCATGCTCGTAATGTCTGTAACAATAGACACGTCCATAACTGAAATCTATTGTCTCAAACTCTATTTCTATGAATCGTTTCCCTCTTAACCATTTGTAGGAAATAATTAATGAACAATCTCAAACTAAAGAAAAAGACAAAGAACCCAAAATCAAAGGCTGCCATCCATAAGTCTAATATAAAATTCATTTTCTTATTATCTCTAAACATATTTTTCAGTATAAAAAAACCCCCTGAAATTACTGAAATTAGGAACAAAACTTTCTAAACATACTTTCAATTCCCAATTATTAAATCTTCAAGTGAGTATATAGAACAGGGATTTCCAAACTTTCGCTGACCGAAACCCATAATTAATTCCGTTATGTTTTTAAGATCAAGTGTTGGGTCGTTTCGTATAAAATGTCCGTTTACACATAAATTCATAAACAACTTTATGAAATCAAAACATTTTTATTCAAAATATCTACTCTCATTTTATATATTTCTGTATTCTGCGTTACCAACTTCTGAATCCCACAACTGCAAAAAATCAGGGATTTCTAAAGAAATTTGATTAAATTTATACTTATATTTTACCGATATTTACAACTGTATACATTATATGCAACAAGTATATATGTGGTGTAATGATTATTAAAGTTTGGGAATGAGGTGTCGTTGTCGTGTAAGTGTGAACAATTAGAAAGAAAAAAATCTCAATAAAACATAAATTAAAAAAACTTAAACATAAATGGCTCAAAATTGTGTAGTTCTTCTTTTACATGACCCCTTCATCCACTTAACCCTTCACTTATTTAATTTATTTGCAATATCAGCAAAACAATTTTCAGCCGAATTGTCCGTTCATTACAACACCCTTCCCGAACACCGGTGTGTCTTTGCTTGGAATGCTCAGTTCTTGCAAAAAAAAAAAAAAAAACTAAAAGCGCTTGATTCTATGGTCATATTTGTTGGCATGCTAAGGAACCTGAAATAAAACTAAATATTATAAAGAATAGAGGATTAATAATAACCTGTAAACAATAGAATTCCACTAATCCCACTTTAAATTTCTGGAATAATAAAATCGGACATTTGTTCATTTCATATACAAATAATATAGAACGAGACAAGAACCTAACCGAGAAAGTAATGAATGTTATAAAAATCATCCGAAATACTTATGTAACTGTAAATAGATACTTATGTATAGCCACTGACATGTTAAGTTTCAGCTTCGTGGCGTAGATACCTTACCAAATCATGTTCAAGGAAAATTACTCATCAGCTAAAAGAGAAAAGCGGGCTAGGCGATATAAACCGAGCTAATTTTACAAAATGATTCCGATCTGACTCCTAAACCAAAATAGTTTCTTAATCAGTGTAATTGATATTTTGTACGCAGTATCAAAAACGTAAATAGACCCGACTTTCACTGGGAATCGGATTCACACTACTGTACAGACTTGTTCTAGAAGCTTCCTCAATCAGTAATTTATCGCAATAAAGGTATTTACTCAAGAGTTCTATTGTTTTGTTTAATTAATATGCTTATTCAACGCGCACTAGAAACTGCCGTTAAAAAATATACTACTTTTATCCGACAAACCAGTAACTTTAAAAAGACATAAGTGTAACGAAAAACTGAAGAAAAACCTAGGGGAAAAAAAAAGCGGTGTATATAAAATAAATTGTAATGACCTATGAAGCTAAATGCACGGGAAAAACTGGACGATCGGTAAATTAAAGATTAAAATATTATATAAGAGCATACGGTAATAAGACCCAAAATTCCAATTTCACCATCCATTTAAATGAAAATGAACAGAAATTCAAAAAAGACTCGGGAGTGAAACTAATACAAAAAGTAGAAAATAGCCTAAAATTAAATATTTATGAATCATTATAAATAATAAAATCAGGATTGATGAATTAATTGCCACTTCTATTGGGATTATTTTATTATAAAACTATTTTCGAATGCTAAACATTCATCTTTAGTTCTTAGGAGGTTAACTAGTTATCTCTTAGACTTCCTAAAAATTGAACATGAATGTTTAGCATTGTAAACTAGTTTTCTATTAATTTAATTCCAATAGAATCCTTTTATACCATTATAGAGTGGATCAAGTAATAATAAAATCATTCAAAGCCATCCAGATTATAGTTTAAATGACCGGATAAATATTTCCAATAGTTTTTTTTAATTTTTTTAGTCGTTTTAAATTTGTTTCAAGTAAGAACGGAAAAAACCAACAAGTAAAACACAAAACCAAAACATTGCTGCTACCTGACATTAACAAACAGACCTTTACACCAATGTCTATATTCATTGTCTTCAAAGTCCTCATTAAGTCCTTTTAAGTTCATTTTCTCTCCAAAGGCGAGTACCAACATATTTCAATTCTTGTCTTAAACTATTAAGAATTTAATATATGTGATCTATGTAGGCAAAGTATTGAAATGTTTTGTATGTTTTTAGAATTAATGATGATTTTTTTTACATTTGAAACTAGTTTTCAAATAAAAAAAAAAAAAAAAAATCAATAAAAGTGGCTAATAATTCATCAAACCAAATTGAAAAAAAAAAATTTATATTTATAAACAGACTTTTTGGCATTCACTCCACTAATTTTCTCTAATTATTTATTCACCATAGTAACATGGTTCGGAATGCATTTCCGACATCAGACTACAGTTTGTTTGTTTATTTCGTTTAACGTCACTTTATGCTGCTATGGCTAATCGGACGATGCTACGGTGGGAGTCCTAAATTTTGCCTATCCAGGTATAATTAGGATAGGGATCTTCAACGAGTACCTGACATCGCACAGGCTCGGGACCCCCATTTTACGTCCCTTCCGAAGGACGGCATAGCTAAGGATTTTTTACTCCCTTTAAAAAATCCTAAGGTCATCTGCCAGGCTGCGAACCCGCGATCTTGCTATGCTAACCACTACACCATAGGTGACCCCATCAGACTACAGTTTACATTATTTTATATAATACATGTTCATTTTACCTTAACAATAAACTCACTAAATTAATATAATTTATCTTCTTTATTTTGACTTTGTTTACACACTAGGTTATTCTCTTAAAACTAATTTATTTTCAACCTACCCAGCTTTTAGTGTCAAGGGTCTATTTCAAATTTTTCTTTTTTTTAATTAATAGCATTTCTTATTACCAAGATGGACAGTTTATATTTTTAATTTATCCATTATATTATCATATATGGACACTTATTTATTTATTTATCGTTTCATTTATATATTTATATATATATTGCTTCTTTAATCTTTTTGTTATGTCTTTTTTTTTTTCATTTAGTTTAGTATTTTTACGTTTTAAAAATCAAAATTATTTGTGTGTGGTCAAAAAGTGCTATTTTATTTTTATCTGTTTTACTTATTAAAGAATTAAAAATATTTTATATTTCTCGATATTATCAGTATAAATGCCCCATTGATAAGAGATGGGATAGCTTATCGGACTAGTCCAGTAACTATGGATACTGATAAGTTACACAGCCTAACTTGGTGACCACTAAGACCGCTAGGTGACTACCACCTACCAACCTGGAATTAGGTGAGAACCCGCTGATGTCCAAGCACACAACAGTGGCGACCATACACCTAATAAGTGGGTACATACCATACTAATGTGCATCACATGTACCTAAACATATATAAATTAAAGTTGTTCAATTGAATTAAACCAACACAAGCTATCAAGTTTAAAAATCTTCTTTTATATTTTAACTATAACAGACTAAGACTACTGTACTCTATTCTTCACAAACAATCGAATCTAAAAATCAGACAGCGATTAAATACTTGTACTTACTCAAACCTTTATGAACCTATGCATCACAAATTTTTGGGACAGCAAAAAAGACTTACATTCAAAAATTACAAAGTTTTCAGTCTAAGGTTTTAAGAATCATAACTCGCTCACCCAGGTACGTCAGTAACAGAACATTGCATACAGACTAGAACATACCCACTGTACAGGACCATATTCACACTTCCTACAAACGACTTTATGACAAACTTCCAGGACACTACAACAAACTAATACAAAACATGGCGACTTTGAATATACCAGAGACAACACGACGAACGCTGAAGAGGAGCTGGTTAAGAGATCTCCTAAGATAAATCTATTTTAAAAAATGCGACTAGAGTAGGTACCGCTCGGTGCTGAACTCCCTCATGCCTGACATGCCATTTTTTTAATTTCTCATATCACATCCGCTTATTGTCACGAATTGAGTGGCAGGTGTAGATAAATAAAGTGAAAAAAATATATATTCTAACTATTAATTGAGATTTACAACTGTATACATCAGGTGAACCTGAAGAAAATTATTACAATGACAATAAATAACTTTAAATAACAAATGCAGCACTACTCCCTAGTATCACATCAATAAAAGACTTTGACGTGGTGTGAAGGAAGTTGTGAGACTAGAAGATTCCAGTGGGTATGAAGTTTTCAATGAAAGGATTGGTACTAATGGGACATTGTGATCATTAAGATGTCATAATAAGGAGAATATAATTGGATAAGGAGGTTAATTTAATTTTACAACATATTGAAGAATGGTGCCGAAACTGGAGGATTGAAATAAGTCCAAAGAAATCCATAAAATAGAAATATTACTCTTTCCTCTAAACCTACGACTCCCTGTTCTACAACAGTATCCTTTCATAACATCCCACAAATTCCTGTTGAACAGATCCGCTACACCCACGTGGACAAACGGCTTACTTGGAATCCACATACAAGACTGAAACGACAATAAACTCCATGTCGTTTTCTACCTTAGTAACATTTACTAGATAAACATTCAAAGCTTCCGATTAATTAAAAAAACACACATGTATATGCAGTAATTAGGCATATATGTATATGTATATATATATATATTATTTTCCCTCTACTATTATTTTTCAAATAATGGATTCGAGTTGGAGTACAGTTTATGTGAAAGGATAGGTATCTGGTTCGGGCTAAATCAGAAAACATATGGAACATTAAGATCTTTATGGATAAGTTTATTGGTGACAAAGTAAGGAGCATTATGGCTTTTTCGAAGTATAAGGATTGTATACGAGAAGAATTGGAAGGTTTAGTGGAGCCCCTAAAAAAAAAACTTAAAATAAAACAAAATAATTAAAATAATAATATTAAACAAAACAAAAGTCAGGGAATATAGTGTAGCATAAATGGATATAAATTCAAGGCCAAGGTTTTTTTTTTTTTTTGTTTATATCAATTTATTGAAATTTACAACTGTACAGAATATATACATCAAGTAAATGTGTTGATAAAGATTATACTCGTAATAACATGTTAAAACTTGAAAAGAACTACTCATCAGTAGCATTTTATTAAAAATTCTACACTAGAAGGTCTCTAGGCCATCTTCGTTTCAGACGCCTCGGAGGATTATCAGGAATGGAGTGGGAAGCAAGTTGAGAAACTAACGGATTTGAGTGTTTATGGAGCTTACTATGAAATGATAGGTATCTGGTGTGGCCTAAATCAGCAACATATGGAACACTAAGATCTTTATGGATAAGTTTATTGGTGACAAAGTAAGGAGCATTGAGGATTTTACAAAGGATTTTGGATTGTAAGGATTGGATACGAGATCAATTAGATGGTTTAGTGGAGCCCCAAAGCTCAACTCCGTACGTCCAAATAGGTCGAATCAACAGTCATTTATATGAGTCTTTTGTAATTGATTGGGAGCTTTGAACGTTTGTCTTGTAAATGAAGTAGTCTGAAACGACGGGCAGTTTCTTGTCGTTTTAGTATGAAGGCCAAGGGTCTAGAAACGACAGGTTTAGGGCATGTAACATTATACACAATAACAATATATAAACAATATATAAATACAACATATACACAATTAACTTGTCTATAATTAAACATTATGAACACCATAACAATTTCTTGTATCCAAGGCTGTCATCTTCTTCCTCAGCTCCTCCGCTGTCAGGAATATGTCCTCCTGAGATTGAAATGGGATGAGCCAATCGCAGTCTTCCACCCGTATACAAAAGCTTTGTAGTGCGGGTAGTTTTTTTCTTCTGTGATCAGCTGAGGGAAATCATTCTCCGAGAGAACATATAGTCCGGTTTCCCTCAGTAGTTTGACCCTTAGAGCTTCAAAGGCCGTGCAATTCATAATGATGTGCTCAGCAGTTTCTGGAATTCCACATCTAGAACATAAGGGATCTACGCTATGGAGTTTAGTGGGAAAGTGATTCTCGCTCGTATGTTCTCCGGAAGACCAGCTGAGTCCCCTCTCTTGAACTTATCCTTCAACACTCTTCTCGTAAGAAGAGGTCGATAGGTATTCCTCCAGCTAAAACTTGTGCCGCCTCGTGAGACACACTCCTGTAAGACTTGGTTACCCTGAGCAGAGCCGTTCGCTGGATGGTTGCCAATCTGCTCTTTTGCCGCTGTGAAAGGTTCTGGTACCAGGCGGGAGTTGCGTATCTTAGAATACCCAAAATCACTCCATTATATATCGTCGTCATCGTAGCCGGGTATCTAAGGCCCCAAAATGCACCCCCGACGCGGCTAAGACCGTTTAAGGCTAGTGCCACCCTATTTCTTAAGTATTCCAAATGAGGGGTCACATTAAATCCTCTTCCGATTCTTATTCCCAGATAGGTGACTTCCTCACTGGGACGGATTCTGATGCCTTCTATACATATGTTTATAGGATGTGCCCTATCCGTTTTTTTCCTCTAAGTAGAATAGCCTGTGTCTTTGAAACTGCCATTCTCAGCTTCTTACTTTTACACCATTGTCCTACCAGGGTGGCGCACCGTTGTGCCTCTTCTTTTTCCAGACCTACTGTTGGAGGCCACTATAGCAGCTAAATCGTCGACGTAGGCCGTGGCAGAGAAATGCTGTTCCTCGAGCACACCCAGTATTTCATCAAAAACCAGCTTCCATAAAGCTGGGCCAAGAACTGATCCTTGTGGGCATCCCCTATCTATAGAAGCTTCTTTCTCATAAGAACTTCCTCGGACCTTTACAGTCCTGTTCTGAAGGTAGCTGCTTATGAGAGTATATAAGTTACTGGGGGCTTCGTATTTCTGTAGTTGTTGGAGTACACGTGGCCACCAAACGCTGTCAAACGCAGAGGATATATCAAAGAGCAACAACAATATAACATACCGTTCATTCCTCTGTTCGACATCGGCGCGAATTCTGAGTATAGCATCTGTAGTTCCCTTACCTTTTGTAGAGCCAAATTGCCGTGGATGGCTTGCCTTTCTAAGTATCGGCTGTAGTCTTATCATAATAAGATTCTCCAGTACCTTACTCATCACGGGAAGAAGACATATAGGTCTATACGACTTAGGAAGCTGCTTATCCTTGTTCCCTCCCTTGTAGAGTAGTCTCAAATCTGCCACCTTCCAGCTTCTCGGAAAAAACCCCCTATCTAGGCAGTCATTGAAAATTCCTAATAATATATCTTCCATATAGGGGATACTATTTTTCAAGATCGCAGCGTCTATACAATCGAGCCCCGGGGCACGACCGGTTTTTGCCTATCAACAGCAATACGAAGATCGTAAATATCCCATGGAGGGCAGAAGTCTGTTCCAGGTGGGTAAGTAGTTGTGCGTCTAACTAATTCTTCCTCTTCATTATCTTCCGACGGATCATCTTTAGGATATGTAGCCTCAATAAAAATGGTCGCTGCTTCTTCGAGGGTAGTCGCCTTAACATCTACATGCTTGAGGGCTGCCAATGTTTGCAAAGGAGTTAGTTTTCCTAGAGCAACTCTGTATGGTTTTCCCCCATGGATTCTTCCTTGATTCTTCGACAATGAATTCATCCCAGGACCTCCGCTTTTGTAAACGCACTTCATTTCGATATTCTTTAGCTTTGGCCTTGTACTGATTACGAAGTGCAATACGCCTCTCTTCATATCTGCATCGCTGGTACAACCTTCGTGCCTTGTAGACTTCCCTCTTCATTGTAGTTAAGGCCGGTGTCCACCATGGAACTAGTCGAGCTCTGGCCTTTCGCCGTTGGAGAGAATTTTCAGCTGCGTCAAGAATTGTATTAGTTATTTTAGAGACTCTATAGTCCAGATCGTCAGCAGATTCCGTTCCTTCCACCGATTCCCATTCTCGGTCGTTGATGCCAATGTCACATCAATCGAACTTTCACCCATTGGCCCTGAGAAAGTGGGAGTGGAAGAGATGTTGGAGCATTTCTCCCTCACGCATGCATTTGAAGACGCTCCAGTCATTCCTTCGAGTTACGTAACCCTTGTCAATATCGTGAAAATCTGGCATATTTCGCACTAGACTGAATTCCAGGACTTTGTGGTCAAACTAGTTTCAGATCTGAGGTTCCAGTCAACAATGTGTCGTACTATGTCGTTGATGCCAATGTCACATCAATCGAACTTTCACCCATTGGCCCTGAGAAAGTGGGAGTGAAGGGATGTTGTTGACTACTACTAACTGGCTCCTTGCTATAAAATCACCAAGCTTAGCCCCTCGTCGGTCTGTTCGATTGGAACCCCAAACCGTGTTCCAAGCGTTAGTATCCGAGCATAAGATCACATTCGTAAACTAGATGTGATCGTTTCCATGACAGAAATACTTTCCTCTATATTACTTCCGCTAGGCAGGTAAGCCGAGATCAATCGTAAAAGATAAACTGCCCCACTTTACGTAGCATGCGACACAATCAGCCGTAGAATATTGTCTAAGACACATCACGTCAAGATTTGGATTGTTGACCACTATAGCAGCCCTAGGCCTCCTCTCTCCACTGCTCAGAGCTATAACTCTTGACGTGAGACCAAACCCCGTGACCAAGTTCCTATGGCTGGTCGGTTCCTGAATTACCATCATGTCGTAGCGTCGAGAAAGAGCTCGCAACTCGTCTGCCACTACTCTTCGGCGACCCATGTTGAGCTGAAGGATGGTAATTCTATTCATAATAGGTACGTTTCGCTATTTCCTTGCACCATGTCAGTGCACAGGGCACTCCCGACTGCCAGCCTTGTGCTTTGTTTTACTATGATCTGCATTCGCCCGTTTACAATTAATGCAGGTTGGGTCGGCCAATACTTTCTTCTTTGGACATTCTTTCATTAGATGGCCACTTCCTGCGCACCAAATGCAAACCACTGAGTTTGCAGTGCAAGTGGCCTTGGTGTGTTCATAGCTCTGGCACTTGGTGCAGCGAGGGGCATCCAAGTAATCCTTAAAAGTGGACCACCACCATCCTCCATCTAGACTTCCTATTTCCAACAGCTGAAAACGGATCATGGGTGCACTTCCAATACCCAGTTCTTAGTTAAGCCGTTCCTGGCGACTGAAGCAAATAGTGGGCGAAGATCTTCAATAACAAGGAGAGTCGGAACCGATTTTTCAGGTATTCTTTGCCACAGAGAGCGTTATCACTAGGCCTAAAGGCTACTCCCGTCCCCTGTAGCGAGTAATATCATATAAAAAATACAAATACAGACCAAACTATGAAACTAATTAAAAAGTGCATATTTTATGATTTAATGGAATGTACATTTTTAAGTATAACAATTTCTGTTTTTATTGAAAGATCCTAACCGCTACTTAAGCACACTACCTATTGGGTTATTCATAATTTGGTAACTGTCAAATCCATTTGTCTGTATAACCGTACAGTTAAGGTCAGAGTATTTTTTTTTTTTTAATAGAAACATCAAGATTTTTCATTTGAACAATTAAATTTACTTAAATGTGTTGAGGTAACATCTAGACGGTGAAGTTGAACCACTATAGACTGTTAAATCGTAAAATGAGCGTGCTAATTTTTATTTTCTGTCTTTACCACTTTCTTAAAAGTTCTGATATTCCACGGATAGCTCAGGGTTAACACCTAACGCGTGAAAAATTTAAATTGGGATTTCAAAACTACTAAAAAGTTTTTCAAATTGTGTACAATAGGCTGGGGTATTGATGTACACAATAAACTATAAACAAACTATTGACAAAACATATTGATACAGGTGCACGAGTTAAACGGCCTTGCAATGAAAGTAAAGTTTGTTCTAAGATATAGTTTTGAACACTGGCAATAAAACCTATAATTTAAATTCTTCGTAATTTCGCTCAGGATTTTTGCTAGAACATGGTTTTTCACAGATGAACAACAGGGCTTCAGTATAAGAGTAAGGCATCAAGTTTATTGCCAAACTAAGTATTGCCGAAAATATTACATTTGAAGAAAGATCAGCTGGAAATTAAGAGGCATGCTTCCAGTAAATATGTTCTTTCTTGTCACACTTTAAACATATACAATATTAACATGCACAAGCTTATTTTAATTCAAATTAGGAAAAATAATTTTTACAATTGCAATGAAAAAAAAAAAAAAAGAGATCCAAATAATAATGACCAAGACTCCAGAATGCGGCGAACTGGAAAACCAATAAGGGAAATTGTCAGAAACATAAGAAAGCAAGAAAAGGGAAATTGGTTAGGCCATGAGAATTTTTTTTTTCATTTCGGCAAACTAATAATAATAAAAAAAAAAAAGAAAATTTAAAAACACAGAAATACAGTTTTGTTTCTTATAGTTAGATAAACACTTATTATATAGGAAATGCATGTGTACTATCCTAATTGAATTAATTATTAATTAATCTACTAAAAACTATAAGACTGTTCGGTGTGAATATAAATTAATAAATGTCTTCAAAATGTGGTATTATAAATCAAAGAATCTTCATAATATATACCGCTTTAAATAATTCCTTTAATTATTTATAATAAAACATCTTAAATAAAGACTAAAACGACAAGAAATTGTTCTCATAATAGACTACTTCAAAATTTACTAAACAAACGTTCAAAGCTACCGATTAATTACAAAAGACTCATTTACATGACTGTGATTAGACCTATCTGGAAGTACGGCGATGAGCTATGGGACTCCACTAAACCATCCAATTCATCTAGTATCCAATCCTTACAATCCAAAATCCTTCGAAAAATTCTAAATGCCCCTTACTTTGCCACCAATAAACTTATCCCTAACGATCTTAATTTCCAATATGTTGCTAATTTAGCCCAAACCAGATACCTATACTTTCATAGTAAGTTCCACAACCACTCAAATCCACAAGTTTCTCAACTTGCTTCCCACTCCACTCCCGATAATCCTCCAAAGCGTCTAAAAAGAAGATGGCTAGAGATCTTTTAGTGTTGAATTTTTATTGAAGTGCTACTGATGAGTAGTTCTTTTCAAGTATTGACATTTTATTGCAATCGTTTACAACGATTTATACTTCATGTCTTTATTTGTAGAGTATAAAATTATATAATGTTAATTTTATCTATGTTGTTTTATTTTAAAAGTTCTCGGTCTGTTATGATTTTACTTTGTGTTAGGTAATGTTATTGTTAAGGGACTTTGTCACAGAATAAAGTTTTTGTTCTCATCTAATAACAAAAAAACTATACCATATGAATTGAGGATACTTTACAATTTGAATTTAGGATTTATCAATCACAGAGTGTAACTGGCTCATAATAATAGTTTGTTTTTTTCCCCCCAAATAATTATCAGATTATTCAGGGCGTTTTTCCCTTAGGTCGGGTTCAGATGGAGTACCGAATGACTCAGAGCTTGCTTCACTGAAGTACATAACATATACACGATATACCTAACATATACATCTAATCGAGCAAAGCTGTATGCTGATGACTCACAAGGGGACGTTTGGAGTTGTAACTCACAGATTTGAATGCCGATTTTTGTGTGGGTAGTAGGGACCTATAATAGTGCAAAACTAGAGTTATAGCCGCCAATGGGCATTAGGAGCCGAGTAAAAAAATAAAATATGAAAATCACGTTTTATTTTTTTTTCTCAGCTCTAAGTCAAGATAGAGAAATGATTCTTCCACGTTTAATTGTAGTTATGTATGCTATTTTAAATAAAAATACTTTCGTTATGCTCAAAACACTACCCGGCTTTAGGGTGCTCAAAAACTCCAAAAAAATGACAAAATTCCAAGGAAATCCGCTGTAATTCAGTGAAAACTTTTTTTCATGAACAACTGACCTCAAATCTCGATTTAGCCCACCATAAAAACCTTATACGTGAAATGTCATCAAAATAAAAAAATATTGATTTTTTACCCCTTTCGAGGAGGTTAAAATTTAAAAGTTGAGATTTCATCAACATTTTCTACCGGCCATAACAACTGCTGTATTCAACCGATTACAACAATAATAGCATTACTATAATCAGCATACATTCTGCTTTTTATCCATGGGTATAACATCGGATTTACTCCCTATTTTAGTGGACAAAAACTGAATGAAAAAAATCCAAGTTCAGCTATAACTTGAGATATTTCAATAAGGGGAAATCCTGCGACCTCCGGACGTGGGATAAACTATGCAGTTTTAAGGCATCTAGATGGCCTTAAAATTTTGTTTTGAGATGAGGAATCTGGAAATATCAGTTTTTGTTTAAAAATTTTGCTCACCTATATTTTATAAATAAGACGTTTTAGAATGATCTATTTCTATTATTATTTTAGTTTTTACACAATAAATTTCAAATAAGACCAATTTAAAAAAAAATACATATTTTTTAACCAAAATCTGATATTAATCAATCTTATTATTAAAGATTATTCATCAATCTTAGGATTTCTATACAATTTGAAATAAAATTGTCCCCTTGTCAGAATATTTCTGAAAACCTAAACCAAGTCTTCATGCTAATACATTGACGACAATTACAAAAGCACCTTTGAATTTGAGCAACAGAACTGAGTACTAGTAACGCTATGTCTACTTAAATACATAATTAATTAATACATAATTAATTAATACATAATTAATTAATAGGCCACTTCGATTAGAATTATTTTCATTTGAAAATTAGCCTCGAATGTAAAACATTTATCATCAGTTTTAAGAAATCAAAACGTAAAGTACTTCTAAAAGAATATATATCACATAAAAAAAAATAAAAAAAATTGAGGAACAACAGAAAACGAAACGTATCGCACTAGTGTATTATCAGAAACTGAAACAAACCGGAAACAAATGTCTGGGAGTTACAGTTAATCCTTCGTAGAATCTTGGATCAGTCTAAACTCTACTTATTTAACATATCGACTTGGATATATCGAGGTTTTTCGAAAAAAAAATCGTGGTAACGGTCGGGTTAAGAGGAGGCAGCAAACTGCCTTGACCCGCACTACACCGACCAGTTCGATCCTTACGCTTCACTTCGAGTTTACATTTATCGATAGCTCTTTCCTATAACCTCACATGTAAACAATCACTTCTACAGTTTCAACTTGGATTGTGTTGTTTAGTGTGTTATATTGATATTTAAGTCTTCTTAAATGTAAATAACTGAAACATAAGTTAACAACATGAGTTTCATAAAGGATTAAATGTTTTATCAATTCATGTTTTCTTATTCCCTCTTATCTAATGTGTAAAAGTGTTACAAAACTTAAGAACATTAATTTGTACATGGATTTGGTGTTTTATATATTTTTATTTGTTGTATCAATTTAAGTGATAAAATTTCAGTATGCTTATTTTGTGAATGCATTCTTTGTCATCCATAATACTTATTGCCCAAAAGTGAGACAGATTGTATAATTATTTCAATAAAACATATCGATCTAAAAATAAATCTGAGAAAATATTTATTTCCACTTCCCTTGAGAAAATATAGCAGAGATTAACATCATCACTTTCAACTAGGATTCTGTCTTATAATGTATAATGGATTATAACATGGATAATAGGCAATGTTAAAATAACCACTAATTAAGAGGTAAATGACACGTTACTATATAATTGTAAAACTGTTGGTATAATGTTATAGATTAAAGTGTTTTAAAAAAAATTTAGAAGCCTGATGATGGAGCATTGTCTCGGAAACATGTAGCTACAAATGTTAAATAAATAGGAGTTATGACAAATAAATACTTAAGGATTCTGTCTTTTAAATATTTATAATTTGTTATTTACACTTCCCTCACATCACAAAGTTTATCAAGAATTAACATTAGTGATGGTTTAGCATTATATTAAATTTCATTTAATATAAAATTAATTCAAAATTGCTTATATGTCTTATATTTTGAAATTTTCTTATTTCCACTTCATTATTTTCTTATTTCACATTTTAGTATCATAAGGTAAACAGAAGTTAATATTACTTTGAACAGGGACTTAAAGTTTCTCCGTAAATAAATGA
Source organism: Euschistus heros (assembly GCA_003667255.2). Lineage (NCBI taxonomy): Eukaryota > Metazoa > Arthropoda > Insecta > Hemiptera > Pentatomidae > Euschistus > Euschistus heros. Next base: position 620,451 of record RCWM02000514.1, read on the forward strand.
GAATAACCTTTCCCCTCTAAAAGTAGCGACTAAAACACCGAAATAAATCGGAAGAAGGTAAGAATCGATAAAAGGTATTCTCGGCGGGCGTAGGAGCTGCCTCCTCTTAACCCGACCGTTACCAAAATCGTTTTGTAGAGGTGCGGTGTAAGCTAAAGAATCTTCCAAAATTCTGTATATCAAGGTCTTCTTAACCAATCCTTCGATATGTAGAGGTAAAAATAACATAGGAATGGTAGGCAGATTCAAGGGGAATAGAAAAATATAGATTTATCAAGGAATTCTCTATATCTTTTATTTATTTATATATAAAGGGCCCAGAGTGGACTCATTCATATAGAAATTCGTTTTCAAATCAAAATAATTCCAATAGAATTGACAATTAATTCAGAATACTAATGGTATTGATCCTTATATACCACCACGCGTACCTCAAGTAAGTGAAAATTCTATAAGGTAGTTTTTGAAACTAGGCAAAGAAAAAAAAACGCACGCTCTATATTCACCGCTGGGAAGATAGATAGATATTAGTGATGCCCTGACTCACATCGAAGAACAAGGGAATGGGCTCTAGTGTTGGATTCGATGAGCGTTCTTTTCTGTATTCGAAACACAAGATCCACGCGTTCCATTCTCCTAAAAATCGTAGTGCAAGACTGCAAATAAAAAATAAAAATAAAAAAATTGAACATGAACATCCAATTTGGTTATATCTTCCTATTAAATAAGACGAAATAAAATGTTTTCTAAATGATAACAACAGTTATCGATGACAAAACTTCCTAAAGATGGGCTAGATGGAAAAAAATCAAACACAAAACGAGTCTCTTTCTTTTTTTTTTTTTCTAATCACTTTATTTTTAGTAACTGTTACTTTCATTAATAACAACAGTTACTAATATGGAAAAGAAGAAAAGGAAAATATTGAGGACCAAGAAAGACTGAAGAAGGCTTTATACTAAAAAGTAATACAGAAATATATCAAAATATTGAAAAATTAATTGATTGAATGAGAAAACGTAGACTGACATTCTATGGACTTTAATAAGAATTGATGAAAGCAGACTACCGCCATTTACACTAGTTCCTACAGAATAGATACAATCAAATCATTATACTCAAAATTCAATAAATATTACAAAAAATGGAAAATACAAATAAATGAACACAAAACTGCAGCAATAATGTTTACAAAAAGAAGACCTAAAATAGCGGATCATATCTTTCTAAATACAATTCGGATACCTTGGGAACAAACTGTTACCTACCTACGTCTCGAATTAGATAAACGTTTAACTTTCACATCCCACATTAATAATAAATGCTGCGAAGCCAAAAAATTTATCAGTACAATGTCACCATATTTCCGAAGAAAATCCTCACTATCAACTCGAAACAAAATTATTCTATATAAATCAGTCATTCGACCATTACTAACATACGCCTCTCCGGTATGGAGCTCCTATGTGACTCCTATTACAAAAAAATAGAAAGAATTGAAAGCCAATGCTTGAGAATCATTAACGACTACCCAAGATACACAAAAATAACTGACATCCTGCACGATCTAGATTTTCAAACAATTAAACAGTTTATTTACTCCCTGACTTCAAATATGCCTTCAGTTCATCCACTGGTGTAGACCGTGGAATAACTGGTAATGTTCAACGAAAATTTCCTGCTAACAAAATCATCGCACCACCGAATCGGTTTTGATTATTTCGTAGGTGTTTCAAAGTTCTGTCTAATGCCTCCAAATACGTATATGTGCTATCCTGCATTCATCCCATACTATCAACTTGCACTGTTGTAAAACCTTTGCCATTGCAGAGTTCTTTGAAATGATGCAAGTCGGAGTTTTGTTGCTTTGAATATTCAATGGTAATTTTAGCGCTGGATGGGCTGTTCGACCGCCTCCCAACAATGTAGCTACAATACCTGAGGAAGCAAGTGCGAATGAAATTCCATTCTGTAAGCAAATTGTTGCTAAAATCAATGAAATTAAAAATGTCTTTCCTGTACTACCAGGAGCATCCAAAAAGTAAAAGTCTCCAGTTCCATCATATATAACTTTCATAATTGTATCAAAGACATACTTTTGTTGATGGTTTAAGTTCAAAAGCGGAACATATATTCGAACCGATTCCCTTAAAGCATCGAGGTCGAACAGTTTTTCACGTTGCAACTCTTGATTAAAAGGGTCGTGCATTGGGCGATTAGGTGCTTTCGAATTGGTTGAGACGTTCTCGAGTTTTACGCTTAGCAACACATTTGGCGATTCATTTTTATTTATATAGATAAGAACCTTCCTTGTGCCTAAAACAAAAACGTTAAAAAAAAAAAATAGCAGAAATGGCCGAGCCGTTCTCGAGTTTTACGCTTAGCAACCCATTTGGCGATTCATTTTTATTTATATGGATAAGAACCTTCCTTGTGCCTAAACAATAACGTTTAAAGAAAAATAGCAGAAATGGCCGAGCTGTTCTCGAGTTTTACGCTTAGCAACACATTTGGCGATTCATTTTTATTTATATAGATAAGAACCTTCCTTGTGCCTAAACAAAAACGTTAAAAAAAAAATAGCAGAAATGGCCGAGCTGTTCTCGAGTTTTACGCTTAGCAACACATTTGGCGATTCATTTTTATTTAATTAGGGAAGAACCTTCCTTGTGCCTAATCAAAAACGTTTAAAAAAAAAATAGCAGAAATGGCCGAGGCGTTCTCGAGTTTTACGCTTAGCAACACATTTGGCGATTCAATTTTATTTATATAGATAAGAACCTTCCTTGTGCCTTAACAAAAACGTTAAGAAAAAAATAGCAGAAATGGCCGAGGCGTTCTCGAGTTTTACGCTTAGCAACACATTTGGCGATTCAATTTTATTTATATAGATAAGAACCTTCCTTGTGCCTAAACAAAAACGTTTAGAAAAAAATAGCAGAAATGGCCGAGCCGTTCTCGAGTTTTACGCTTAGCAACACATTTGGCGATTCATTTTTATTTATTTAGATAAGAACCTTCCTTGTGCCTAAACAAAAACGTTAAAAAAAAAATAGCAGAAATGGCCGAGCCGTTCTCGAGTTTTACGCCTAGCAACACATTTGGCGATTCATTTTTATTTATATAGATAAGAACCTTCCTTGTGCCTAAACAAAAAAGTTAAAAAAAAAATAGCAGAAATGGCCGAGCCTTTCTCGAGTTTTACGCTTAGCAACACATTTGGCGATTCATTTTTATTTATTTAGATAAGAACCTTCCTTGTGCCTAAACAAAAACGTTTAAAAAAAAATAACAGAAATGGCCGAGGCGTTCTCGAGTTTTACGCTTAGCAACACATTTGGCGATTCAATTTTATTTATATAGATAAGAACCTTCCTTGTGCCTAAACAAAAACGTTTAGAAAAAAAAAGCAGAAATGGCCGAGCCGTTCTCGAGTTTTACGCTTAGCAACACATTTGGCGATTCATTTTTTATTTATATAGATAAGAACCTTCCTTGTGCCTAAACAAAAACGTTTAAAAAAAAATAGCAGAAATGGCCGAGCCGTTCTCGAGTTTTACGCTTAGCAACACATTTGGCGATTCATTTTTACTTATTTAGATAAGAACCTTCCTTGTGCCTAAACAAAAACGTTTAAAAAAAAAATAGCAGAAATGGCCGAGCCGTTCTCGAGTTTTACGCTTAGCAACACATTTGGCGATTCATTTTTATTTATTTAGATAAGAACCTTCCTTGTGCCTAAACAAAAACGTTTAAAAAAAAAATAGCAGAAATGGCCGAGCCGTTCTCGAGTTTTACGCTTAGCAACACATTTGGCGATTCATTTTTATTTATTTAGATAAGAACCTTCCTTGTGCCTAAACAAAAACGTTTAAAAAAAAATAACAGAAATGGCCGAGCCGTTCTCGAGTTTTACGCTTAGCAACACATTTGGCGATTCATTTTTATTTATATAGATAAGAACCTTCCTTGTGCCTAAACAAAAACGTTTAAAAAAAAAATAGCAGAAATGGCCGAGCTGTTCTTTAGTTTTACGCTCAGTAACACATTTGGTGATTCAATTTTATTTTAATAGATAAGAACCTTCCTTGTGCCTAAACAAAAACGTAAGAAAAATATTAGCAAAATTGGTCAAACTGTTCTCGCCTTTTTCGCTTAGCAACTCATTTGGCGATTCATTTTTATTTAAATAGATAAGAACCTTCCTTGTGGTTTAACAAAAACGTATAAAAAAAAAATAGCTGAATGGGCCGAGGCGTTCTCGAGTTTTACGCCTAGCAACACATTTGGCGATTCAATTTTATTTTGATAGATAAGAACCTTCCTTGTGCCTAAACAAAAACGTAAGAAAAATATAGCAGAAATGGCCGAGCTGTTCTCGAGTTTTACGCTTAGCAACACATTTGGCGATTCATTTTTATTTATTTAGATAAGAACCTTCCTTGTGCCTAAACAAAAACGTTTAAAAAAAAATAGCAGAAATGGCCGAGCTGTTCTCGAGTTTTACACTTAGCAACACATTTGGCGATTCATTTTTATTTATATAGATAAGAACCTTCCTTGTGCCTTAACAAAAACGTTTAAAAAAAAATAGCAGAAATGGCCGAGCTGTTCTCGAGTTTTACGCTTAGCAACACATTTGGCGATTCATTTTTATTTATTTAGATAAGAACCTTCCTTGTGCCTAATCAAAAACGTTTAAAAAAAAATAGCAGAAATGGCCGAGCTGTTCTCGAGTTTTAAGCTTAGCAAAACATTTGGCGATACATTTTTGTTTATATAGATAAGAACCTTCCTTGTGCCTAAACAAAAACGTTTTAAAAAAAAATAGCAGAAATGGCCGAGCCGTTCTCGAGTTTTACGCTTAGCAACACATTTGGCGATTCATTTTTATTTATTTAGATAAGAACCTTCCTTGTGCCTAAACAAAAACGTTTAAAAAAAAATAGCAGAAATGGCCGAGCCGTTCTCGCCTTTTTACGTTTAGCAACACATTTGGCGATTAATTTTTATTTATATGGATAAGAACCTTCCTTGTGCCAAATAAAAATGTAAAAAAAAAAAATAGCAGAAATGGCCGAGCTGTTCTCGAGTTTTACGCTTAGCAACACATTTGGCGATTCATTTTTATTTATATAGATAAGAACCTTCCTTGTGCCTAAACAAAAACGTTTAGAAAAAAATAGCAGAAATGGCCGAGCCGTTCTCGATTTCTACGCTTAGCAACACATTTGGCGATTCATTTTTATTTATTTAGATAAGAACCTTCCTTGTGCCTAAACAAAAACGTTTAAAAAAAAATAGCAGAAATGGCCGAGCCGTTCTCGATTTCTACGCTTAGCAACACATTTGGCGATTCATTTTTATTTATTTAGATAAGAACCTTCCTTGTGCCTAAACAAAAACGTTTAAAAAAAAATAGCAGAAATGGCCGAGCCGTTCTCGATTTCTACGCTTAGCAACACATTTGGCGATTCATTTTTATTTTTTTAGATAAGAACATTCCTTGTGCCTAAACAAAAACGTTAAAAAAAAAATAGCAGAAATGGTCGAGCTGTTCTCGAGTTTTACGCTTAGCAACACATTTGGCGATTCATTTTTATTTATATAGATAAGAACCTTCCTTGTGCCTAAACAAAAACGTTTAAAAAAAAATAACAGAAATGGCCGAGCCGTTCTCGAGTTTTACGCTTAGCAACACATTTGGCGATTCATTTTTATTTATATAGATGTTTTCTATAGATCATAAAATTAAGTTTAATCAAGTAAAATTGCGACATCTATTGATATTATTTTTAGTTAATAACTAGTTTCGATCGTTAAACATTCATCATTAAATCTCAAAAAAAAAATTTACAAAACATCAGCACTTTGCTACATAAATAATATATATTAAAATTTGAAAAATGCAAGAAAAGAAATCAAACATAATACTCAATAAATATACATAAGAGACTGAATATTGGGATATGTACAAAGGTCTAAATGTAAATTGCTGTTTATTATCGTTTCTACTGGAAACAAATTTAAAATGACACAATTGGAAATATTTCTCAGGACATTTAAGCAAATCCATGAAATTTCAAAAGTCATTTTCATTTTTGTATTGGATTAATTGATTTGCTTGGATCTTTGATTTTTTTCAATGAATTAAATTCATTTTAAATACTCTCTAATAATAAAGAATGATGATTCATCGCTATCCATTTCAATGAAAATAGCCATAAATTCCACAAAGATTCGGGAGTGAAATAATACATCAAGTAGAAAATGTAAATAAATATTTACGTATAGTTAGAAATAATGAAATAGTTCAAAAGAAATCCTGATTCTTGCTCGAATGACCAGACGAATATTTCCAATAGGGAAAACATAAAGGACAACATATCTAAGCTAGCTGACTCTTTTGTAACTTCAAAACCTTAGATTGAAAATATAATAAAGTAAATCCTAAATAATAATAATAAATAAATGTAATAACATAAGATCCTCTGGTGTCGCTATATTGACAGTTTTCCTTTATTTTCTATTAAACAATACATTTTTTTATTTTTTTTTTTGCTATTTATTGTGATGAGGAGTTCATTACGTTTAATATGCACATTTCCATTAAGGGATTATCACAATGTCTTATTTACACAAGTAACTGATCTGTATGCCCAATGAAAACACCATGGTTTTTTCGGTTTGAAAAGTAAATTTCTCCATGAAATCGAAACGTATCATTAATTTGATCATATCACATGAAAGCTGGTTAAATTAGCAAGTTTTTGTGAGATTTGTAGTTTTGTAAATAGTTTTTTCGTAAAACGGTGAGCGTTGAAGTAATATAAGACATTTTAACTTCCCTAAATAAGGTGAAGATCAAGCTGTTAACTAAGGTCCCAAGTTTGTTCAATTCAAGGTTACATGTACTCTGCTCTTACAGAAAATTTAAAACTAAATCTCATAATTTGAAATAAAGTGGAAATATTACAGCTTTTATGGTAAAAAAAACGTGGTGGAATTTCCTCAAAAAATCTGCGGCATTCATCTACATTTTTGATCTACGCTAAGAGGTACTCACCCTGTATAATGTATACAATTCTAAATATCAATATATAATTTTTAAAAAATACAATATCTTCTAGACATACACTTGAATCGTTATTTAATCTTTGTTTTAAGTTGTTGCAATATTGATAGATATCTTAACCTCTTAGATATTATTCACTAATTTTTAAATAAGATTTTATTCCCTTGAAACCTGGATTGTAAGATGATTTGCTTGTTATTTATTTATTTTATTTTTTATTTTTTTGGAATAGCTGTATGCCATGGGACATGAGGCATCTCTTCATTATAGTTTCAATAATAGTCTGGAATTTACTTTGAAGAACGTATAAACAAAAAGACTACTTTACTAATATTATTCACTGTATTATCATGTTTTATACACGTGTAGAATTTTCTGTCTCGTTGGCTATATTTGACCGATAACTTTATTCTAGATATCTTTAAATATGAGACTGAAACTGATGTACTCACTTTTCAGGAAAAAATCAAAACTACATACAAGACAAAAATTAATGACCTACACACATCTACTAAAACCTTTAAGAACCTACGCATAACAAATTTATGGATCTGCTAAACAGACACACATGAAAAGATTACAAACTTTTCAATCCAAGACATTAAGACTAATAACACAAGCACCATGGTACGTTAACAATAAAACTATACACACCGACTTACAAATACCAACAGTCATTGAACACATACGGACCCACTAGCGACTGTTCCATGAAAAATTAAAGGGGCAACCAAACAAATTCATCGATAGTATGGCCACATCTCTCATGCCGGAGAATACCAGGAGGAGACTGAAAAGAAACTGGATGAGAGACTTACTTTTATAGAAGTAAACCAAAGACAAGGAAGGTGTGCCACTGGGCACAGTCTCTCCTCTTAGTCTAACATGCCAATTTTGTTAATATTATCATTTCAGCACATCCGCTGATCGTCAATTTTCAATTGAATCAGGTGTAGGTTCAAAAATAAAAGTGGAAAAAAAACAACTTTATTCTATTTCTCAGATGAGAGTAAAAATAAGGTGGCCTCGGGACCTCCTAATGTAAAATATTTATTGAGTTGCTACTAATAGAGTTTCTATAAAAGTTATTTACATGTCATCGTAATCATTATACACACGTGTAATTGATATATATACAACTGCACATATAGAATTGTATTGATTGAAACAACTGTGTATACCGTTGATTGATGTCTTTAAAAATGCATACAGTCATAAATATGAATGAATAATTAAAACAATTGAAAATTAAAAGAAAATAATTCTATTTCAAAATACAAAATAAAATTAACTGCTCCACCAACTGAAATATTACAGAGGGTTCCTAATGCAAGAAAGCGTCCCGGCAGGTGACCTTAGGATTTTTTAAAGGGAGTAAAAAATCCTTAGCTATGCCGTCCTTCGGAAGGGACGTAAAATGGCGGTCCCGAGCCTGTGCGATGTCAGGTACTCGTTAAAGATCCCTATCCTAATTATACCTGGATAGGCAAAATTTAGGACTCCCACCTTAGCATCGTCCGATTAGCCATAGCAGCATAAAGTGACGTTAAACGAAATAAAAAAATAAAAAAAAAATACAAGAAAGCGTAAATGATTCCTAACAAAAAATTAATTTCATCATAATTCGCACTGCTGTCTTCAATTACAATTATACCAGGTATGCAAGTTTAAAATGTCGTTTATTTCTTAAAATAAATACACAGTAATTTAAAAAAAAGTATAATATATTTTATTCAAAGTACTGACCCTCGCTTTCTACACATTTTGCCCATCTCTCGGGCAATATATGGATACCATTCCAAAAGAATGCTTCATCTTTATTTGAAATCCATTCATCGAGCCATTTTCGTACGTTTTCGAAATTGTTGAAGTGTTGCTCCGCCAATGAGTGTCCCATCGATGAGAAGAGGTGATAATCAGAAGGCGCCAGGTCAGGTGAATACGGCGGGTGGGGTAGGAGTTCCCAACCAAGCGAAGAAATCGTTTCCTTAGTCAATCTGGCTGAATGTGCAGGAGCGTTATCATGCTGAAGAATGACTTTGGCGTGCCTGTGAGCCCATTCTGGGCGTTTTTTCGATCAATGCGTGACTCAAATTGATCATTTGTTGTCGGTAGCGCTCGGTATTGACTGTTTCGCCGGGTTTGAGAAGCTCGTAGTAGACTACTCCCTTCTGATCCCACCACACACACAGCATTGTCTTCTTCCCAAAGATCCGGTCTTGCACTCGATGTGGATGGTTGTCCTGGCGTTACCCATGATTTTTTTCGTTTGGGATTCTGAAAATAAATCCATTTTTCATCGCTAGTTACAACTCGATGCAAAAAACCCTTTCTTTCGTGGCGTAAAAGCAGCATTTCGCACACAGTTTTTTTTTTTTTTTTTTCCATCTGTCGTTCGTCCAATTCATGTGAAACCCATTTTCCAACCTTTTGAATCTTTCCCATAGCTCTCAGGCGATCGGAAATGGCTTGCCTAGTGACATTCAACTGTTCTGCCATCATTTGTTGGGTTTGGGTATTGTCTTCGTCTAATAAAGATTGCAATTCGAAGTCCTCAAACTTTTTTTGGTCGATTTTCTCGTTTTTGATCAGTAACATCAAAATCACCACGTTTGAAACTTTGAAACCAACGTTCACATGTCCTGACGGTTGGAGCAACATCGCCATAAGTCTCAACAAGAATTCGATGACATTCAGATGCCTTTTTCTTTTGATTAAATAAGAAAATCATGACATGCCGCAAATGCTCTTTATTTGGCTTAAAATTAGACATTTTTAACACCAAAGAAAGGTATGATACGTCCACGTAAACGACTTAAAAACAACTGACTTTTGTAAACAAATGACTAACAAACAAAATAGCGTTTAGAGATAAGCAAATCCTTCAATAGGCTAAGAGCGCATTCTATTGGAATTAAAACGACATTTTAAACTTGCATTCCTGTATATATAAAAAAAAAAAACTAAAAAAAAACTACAACTCATAAATATTGGTGGATTTTATACTCGGTAACGAAATAATGTTTCATAGCGAACAGTTATTCGTGGATGTGGTGTGGTCGGCTTCTTCGCTCGATCGCCTGGTTTTACTCCTGACTCAACGAAGGTGCTTTGCATTCACAGATACCCAATTCATGGATGCTCAGTCTGACTCGAAAGGATCTCTTTTCCCAACTCTGATGTCGTTCAATTTGCATTATAAAAGTAAACAAATTATCTGCACACAGCTGAAATAAAAAAAGGATCTGGGAATAAGAAGTACAACATCTTAAACTACGAATAGAGAAGGATATAATAAGAGAGAGGAACACAAGTCAAAGAGAAACACTACGTCTAAGTAGAAATACTTTAATTGTTTGCCGACGTTTCGACCTGCCTTACAGGTCTTCTTCAGGGCCACAGAACTACACTGATAAGGATACAAACATCTTAACAGCCAACAATACATTAATCATCTTAAACTTCGAGTTTGCACACTTGAAATAAAATATACTAATCAATTTTTCGGTATTCTGAAAGAAAAAAAAAATCCAGATTTTTGTTTAAATGAAAATAACTATTTGATATGTCCTATTTTAAATTTGATTCCAATAGAAAAAGAAAAAAAAGTAGGGAAAACCAAAAGGACAACATATCTGTCGTCTCTGACCCTATTGTCTCTTGACATTCTGAGTTTTTAGGCCCAATTCACACAGAACGGACGTGGCGGAGACGTGGCGCTTTTGTCTCTTCCACATTAGTCCTATTAAAAAAAGTCCGCGCCACGTCCGTTCTGTGTGAATTGGAACGTTTGTTTAATAGGAGTGGCGCGGAAGAGACAAAAGTCCGCGCCACGTCTCTTTGCCGCCAAAGCGTACAAGAAGGGGCACGCCACTTCCTCGCCCCTCGAAAAAAAAAATTAAATGTGATGATTCACTCCTATTAAATTGTTGATATATATGTAAGTAACTCCACTATCAAATTTTATTAATGTTGTTTTATGTCCGAAGAGACAAAAGCGGCACGTCCGCGCCACGTCCGTTCTGTGTGAATTGGGCCTTGGACTACAATATATTCGATATCAACATGTTTGATTTTTTGTCTTTTATTAAAAAAAAAATAATAATAATACAAGTATATAAGTTATGCAAAGTGTTAATATTTTGTATGTTTTTAGAACTGATAATGGATGTTTAACATTCGAAACAAGTCTATGAATAAACAATTCCAATTAAAATGGCAAACAATTCATCAATCCTAATTGCACACATCTTTTATTTTATATATTATTTTATTTTTGAAGAGAAAAGATTTGACCCAGTCGGGATTCGAACCCGAGTTTCCACCTCTCTAACGTGGAAACTCTAGAGAGGTGGAAACTCGGGATCGAATCCCGACTGGGTCAAATCTTTTCTCTTCAAAAATAAAATAATATATTTAATAATATTGAATTATATCAAGAAAAATTACATATCTTTAATTTTATTTTTTTTAATTCTTGATAAGAAAAAAAAAAGTGGAAAAGTAACCAGTTACTTTTTTTTTTTTCTTATCGAGGGAATGTTGTGGTCCGTGTAATTATTGATGACTCAGAAGATTTAACACAGTTGACTTTCCATGTCACCACTAACTGTTTAATATTTGCAATCCATTTGATAAATCGGACGTCATACAGCATTTTATTTACATAATAAATATTTAGGAATCATTTTATAGATCTTAAGACATCTCAGCTATTTCCATTCTAATACCTTTCAACTATATCGCCCTAAATTCGCAACCAATTGTACAGCTGCTCTAACCACACCATCTTTGATCTTTAACTCACCCTTACATCTCTTTATACTAACAAGGAGACGCTTGGAGTTGTAACTCACAGATTTGAATGCCGATTTTTGTGTGGGTAGTAGGGACCTATAATAGTGCAAAACTAGAGTTATAGCCGCCAATGGGCATTAGGAGCCGAGAAAAAAAAAGTAAAATATGAAAATCAGGCATTATTTTTTTACTCAGCTCTCAGTCAAGATAGAGAAATGATTCTTTCACGTTTAATTGCAGTTATGTATACTATTTTAAATAAAAATACTTTTGTTATGCTCAAGACACTATCCGGCTTAAGGGTGTTCAAAAACTCAAAAAAAAATTACAAAATTCCAAGGAAGTCCGCTATAAATCAGTAAAACTTTTTTTTATGAACAACTGACCTCAAATCTCGATTTAACGCAACATATATTAACCCTTATATGTGAAAATTTATCAAAATCAAAAAAAGTATTGATTAATCAAAGGGTAAAAAATTAATATTATTTATTGAGCTACCTTGACTGAGGGCTGAGAAAAAAAATAAAACGTGATTTTCATATTTTATTTTTTTTCTCGGCTCCTAATGCCCATTGGCGGCTATAATTCTAGTTTTGCACTATTATAGGTCCCTACTACCCACACAAAAATCGGCATTCAAATCTGTGAGTTACAACTGCAAACGTCCCCTTGTAAGTTTACTCTAGGTCACGATTTATTTCAATTGATTATTGGTCTCACATTTTTTTTTTTTAAATTCAATATACATCCCTGGCTTTTGTGAAGAAGTGGCTAAGTCAAAATTGTGAAATCTTCGTTGACTGAGAGCTGAGAAAAAAAATAAAACGTGATTTTCATATCTTATTTTTTTTCTCGGTTCCTAATGCCCATTGGCGGCTATAACTCTAGTTTTGCACTATTATAGGTCCCTGCTACCCACACAAAAATCGGCATTCAAATCTGTGAGTTACAACTCCAAACGTCTTTGATTATTGGTCTCACATTTTTTTTTTTTAAATTCAATATACATCCCTGGCTTTTGTGAAGAAGTGGCTAAGTCAAAATTATTAAATCTTCGTTTGGGAATTTTCGATCGGTTTCCAAAATCCTATAATTACTATAAGAATATAATTTTCGCCCAAAATATATACTTTAAAGACCTTATTAAGAAGCACAACAAATACAATTTTTCATAACGTAGGTATTGAAATTGCATAAACATTTATTTACAGCGCAGAGGAAAGTTATTAACTCGTTGAGAGTAATAGAGGGTATTTTGTTAGATAAAAAATATTTTACAATTAGGATTGATGAATTAATTGCCACTTCTATTGGAATTATTTTAAAACTAGTTTCGAATATTTAACATTCATCATCAATTACAATACGGACATTTTTCAAGAAATTAGCCCTTCGTCACATAGATCACATATATTAAATTTATAGAAATGTAAGAGAAGAAATGAAATATATTTGTACTTAACAAAGGAGGCAAACGGACTTCTCAAAGATTTCAAGACCTATATTGGACTAAATACCAAGTAGAACATAACCGAAAATCGTAATGAAACATTACGAATCATTAAAGATAATAACATATTTTAAAACAAATCCAGATTTTTGTTTGAATTAATAGACAAATATTTCGAATAATCCCATTTTTAATGAGGAAACGTCATGTTAAAAAGTGATACATACCGGCAAAGCTAAAAAAAATTATATAGACACCTGGGATTCATACCAACTAGATTGTTTTTTGTTTTATTGTTTATTATTATACATTTTATTATTAAAACTTGTACAACTACAACCTATAGAGTATTTTGGTTTCAGTTCTTGGTTATTTATTTAAATAAAAATAAACATAAATTCAATAAAAATTTGGAACTGAAACTAACACATCAGTTAGAAAATAGCCTAAAATTAAATATTTATGAATGATTAGAAACAGCGAGGAGATTACAATAGAGCAGTCACGAGTGGAGTGGGGGTGAGATTCGTTCCCCCTCCACTATGCTACCCTTACCGCAAAAGTAACAACTACAGTTACAAGTGTTTGCTTTTAATTTTTCTTATTTTTTACCTAAACCTATTCTCGTTGAGTTTTTATTTTGTTTATAAATTCGTTCCACAAAATTCTTTCATTGTACCTAGTCAAATAGTTGGCGATGGTGTTAAATGCAATTACTTTTTTATAATACACTCCACGTCAAAAGTAACACAATACTTTGTAATATTTGAATTTTTATTAGTAATTATAACTTTTAAATTTAATAAAAATCCTTCATATTAACAAAGTTTAAGTGAAAAATGATAAACTGTGTTTGAAGGAATTTTATTACCTGTACCTGGATCAGCAGCAGTCTAAAATAATGTTTATGAGTTGAGAACTGGGCTAACCCTGGGTAGTATAGTGGTGGGAGAAATACTAGTCTCACCTCCATGTAGCCCCGCCCTATCTCAATAGCAGCTCTATTTGTATATCTCCTCGATGACTAGAAATTATAAAAACGTTCAAAACCGATCCTGATTTTTGTTTAAATGAGCAGATAAATATTTTCAATAGTCCTATTTTAAATTTGTTTTCAAAGAAACGAAAAAAAACAACCAGTCATAAATAAAACCTAAAGGACTCTTTTCTCAATATATGGATATCTATCTGACCCTTTCGCTTTTGCGCATTTAGTCCATTCTAGGCCCTGATATCTTTCAGAATTCCGTTTACCACCTCACGTGAGTACTGATATATTTACTCTATTGTCCTATATTTTTACAATTTTAATATACATGATCTATGCAACAAAGTGCTGATATTTTGAAAAATGTTTGTATGCTTTTAAAACTGATGACGAATGTTTAAAATACGAAACTTAAAAGTGGAAATTAATTAATCAATCCTAATCGTATTGAACCTTCTATATGATAAGTTCATCCGTAACTCAAAATATTTGTAATTTTTTTCCTCCCCACTTGAGCTACCACTTGATGAATTCCGATATAATTATCACATGAACATAATTATCAAACACGCGAGAAGAATAAGTAAGTAAAAATCAACAGCCTGGAACATGCTCTTCCTTGACACAATTATCACAACTGATTTCGAAAGATCTTACGAGCAGTTCCTTTTTAAGGTGCCCTCATATTTCTGGTATGCGAATTCTTGTTGCGTCCGGAACTAGCCCGCTGATGGGTCATAATGTCTTACTTTGTGTCCTTAAGCTACTTCTTACGAAATAGTATCTGATATAAGAAAAAAAATATATAGATCTTGAATCAAAAAGAATTAAAAACTATCATAATCTGTACATACAATGGACTTTAAATGTTTGTTATAGTTGATATAAATTAATCGAAGACTTGGTTTTCAGTCAATGTTCATTTAAAAAAGAAAGAAATGGAATACATGTATTATAATTTTTTTTTACAGCTTATGTTATTGTTCTAACGATTTATCTTCACACGAAAGGTGTTTAAAGTTTTTCGTTTTTTATTAGTAACTAACCAAAGGTATTTATTTATTTTTGATTTTCCTCTAACTTTCGGGTCATTGGTAGTTCATCTTCAATTTCTTATTTTTTATACTCGTCCATAAAACCTGAAAGCCTTCAGAAACTCCAACAATGACTTCACTGACTTTTCATCATCTTGTAGGATTTCGGTGTATATGGCAAGTCTTTAACTTTATAGATGAAAACTGTTCGCAGTCTATTAATATGTGTTTTACGGTCTTGGGTCCTGACAGCACAAGTCGGAGCTCCAAGCTATACGGAAGGCTAGCCATGGGAGAATTCGCAATGGCCGATTCTCAGGCGGCACAAAATTATTTCCTCTTTTCTGGACATCCTACAACTTGTTTCCCACTTTGCTGAGCAATTTGGCTTTACATTTAACAATTAAGACCTATTCAAGTTTACAAATGTAATTTATAAAAGTAAATAAGTTTAAAAGAATCTGCAATATAAGAATGCAGTCTTACGAGGTGCCTTGAGGATTATCAGTCGCCGATTTCGATCGAAATTCATTTGGGGATTCAACATCGAGTCAAGAACCATTAAATTTTAATAAACTGAGGAGAAAATACAGAACTTCTAAACGAAATGTAAATTCACACCAAAAAAAATAAATTTGTCTTTAATCGGAGCAGCAAAAATATTGAAATGAAAATTATTATAAAGGGTGAGTATCTCTTAGTGTATATAAAAAAATTGGGTGAAACTAGATCAAAAATGTAGCAAAATGCCGCAGATCTTAACTTTCTATTCCAATCCGTTGCAGTTATATGATAAAACAAAGACTTTTTTGAGGAAACCACGTTTTTTTTTTGTTTTTTTTATAAAAGCTGTAATATCTCCATTTAACTTAAATATTTTTCAAATTTTGACCACATTTTCGGATTCAGCATTAAATTTTCTATAATAGTAGAGTACCTGTAACCTTGAATTTTAGAAACTTGGTATCTAAAGAACAGCTTAGATCTTCACCTTCTTTGGGAAAGTCACATATTTCTTCAACGCTCACCGTTTTTTGGATAGGTAGAAATGCCTTCCCCTGTAAAAACAGTCTCATCTTCCCACAAAATTCACCTCAAAAAGTTGTATTCTTCAACACAATATGCAATCAGAAGCTAATAGCAAATTATGGTCTATGTTCATTATCATTGAGTTTTAAACCTTACATCGAAAATTTAATAAAATAAAATCCTAAATAATAATAATAAATAAATAAATGTAATAACATAAGATCTTCTTATCTGGTGTCACTTTATTGAAAGTTTTCCTTTATTTTCTATTAAACAATCATTTTTTTCTTTGCTTTTTAATCCAATGAAGAGTTTATTATGTTTGAAATTCATCTTTTCATTAAGGGATTGCCATAATGTTTTATTTACCGAAGTAACTGATTTGTATACCAAATGAGAACACCATGTTTTTTCGGTTTCAAAAGTAAATGTCTCTATGAAATCGAAACAAAATCATTACGTTTAACATATCATTCGAAAGCTTATTAAATTTGCAAGTTTTTGGAAGATTTGACGTTTTGTGGATAGTTTTATCGAAAAACGGTGAGCGTTGAAGTAATATAAGACATTGTGACTTAACCAAATAAGGTGAAGATCAAGCTGTTCTCTAGATACCAAGTTTGTAAAATTTTAATGCTAAATCAGAAAATGTACTCTGTTCTTAGTTAAAGGAGATAAATTTAATGCTAAATCCGTGGTTTCCTCAAAAAAAGTCTTTGTTTTATCCTATATCTGCAATGGATTGGAATAGAAAGGTAACATCTGCGGCATTTTGCTACATGTTTGATCTAGTTTCACCCATTTTTTTTTATACACTAAGAGATACTCACCCTGTATATATAACTCTACCTCATAAATACATATTCCCATGAAATATGTCTATTTATAAAATTGGTCAAAACCAATGTTAAAAAATTTAATTTGTTTAATATTAATGTTTCAGCATTTTACTTGTCTTAGTTATCTACTTGAGAAACTTATTATGATGGTGTAGAAGGATCAATACAAATAGGATTGATGATTTATTTGCCACTTCCATTTGAATTATTTTTATGCGAAAAATAGTTTCGAATCCGTATAAATCTTATTATACTATTATAAACGTATAATTATATTATTTATCAAGAACTGTAATACAGATCGGGATGACAACAGACAAGAAGAATGCAGCTCAAGTAGGTGAGACAGTTCTAGAACAGAACCAAAGGCCTTCAACATAGCGATGTCTCAAATGACACAAGATAGAACAATATTAAACCCCAAGGTGACATTAAATATAATTACAATTGATATTTGTGATTCATAATTATTAATAATTCTTAAAATAATTACAAATATAAAACTAAATATTTTATAACCGATATTAATATTAAATCAATAATTCATTCCTTAACGCATCCCTCCTCGCATACCCCATTTCTTAAACAAATACTTGTATTATTATTTCTTTGATATAAAATACAATTAATACTCAAAGTATAGTTCATAGTTATCTACCGCCATTACCCACCTGCTAGCCAATTGCTGGATGCCACGCTGATACCAATCCTTGGGATGGCTGTCAAAGACAGACCACACTCCCTCACAGTACTTGTGGACGGATTTGACGGATCCATTAATGGTCGCACGGAGCCCTTTCAAGGATACCTTCCCTGTGAAACTTTTTTCCAGTAATGTCCTGAAAATTACGAGTATATCGTAGGATGAACTAAAGCTTTTTTTTTTTAAAAGTGCAGTGCTAGTAAACAAGCTTAGAGAATGCTCTAAAGGGATTAAGTATTGGTAAATAATAAATAGCATTAAGATATTTACAGACTTTTGAACTCTGGAATTTGATAAAACAGTCACTTTTTTTTTTTTAATCCGCCCTATTATTATATAAAAGGACAAGCCATTTTTCGTTTGTGATCACTAACCCCGAATATTGCTGAACCAATCTGTACTTACATTATTCATTATCCCCATTGGAATTTACAATTCCATTATCCGCAAGAGTTTCTTAATAGTTACTGTCTATATGATTTATAAAAATAAAAAATTTGATAACCTATTACGTTTTTACGTGAACTTCAACAGCCTAATATGTGGGATAGTACCTCCACAGTCCACATAAAAATATTAATCTCAAAAACTGACCAACAGAACCAATCTCTCGGAACATAGCTCACTCCATCCCAGCCCAGTGAAACACTAACCCAGATCGGTCCTGACACAGTCCTACTACTCTCACTTAACACTCACAGTTTATCTGACAGTTAAACGCTTATCTTCAAAAGTATTCGGTTACTATAATAAAAATATAAATTAATTACAAAAATATAAATTTGAATATTGTATATGGCGTGCCTGACTGTAAAGTGAATTTCAATACACGGATAGTAACTTAATTAATTATTTAGTAAAATATAATTAATAATATTTCATAATATATAGTAATAGACATAATATTAAAACCTTATGAATATTTTATCAAGTAGTGTCACATGAAAAGTCAGCTTCGGCAGAAAATGAGGTAATTCGTAATTAAAGTAGGACATTTAGAAATTAAATGAACGGGGCTATTGCACGTCATTTTTTTACGAAATTCAATCGCTCATATTAAAGGATGACCAAAGCCTATAAAAATTCATAAGGAGCCGAATGGGAGATCTCCAAGACAAATCATTTTAATTAACTTTTTTCAAGACAGTATCAGCGGATACTGTCTCTAAAGCCTCTTTCTATAATTATTTCAATAACAAAATAAAAACTGTAATATCTCCATTTTGTCTAAATATTTTTCAAATTTTGGCCACATTTTCAGATTTAGCATTAAATTTCCTATAAGAACAGAGTACACGTAACCTTGAATTTTACAAACTTGGTATCTAAAGAACAGCTTGATCTTCACCTTATTTGGGGAAGTCACAATGTCTTATTTACTTCAACGCTCACCGTTTTTCGTAAAAACTATCCACAAAACGTCAAATCTCACAAAAACTTGCAAATTTAATCAGCTTTCGAATGATATGTTAAACGTAATGATTTTGTTTCAATTTCATGGAGAAATTTACTTTTGAAACCGAAAAAACATGGTGTTCTCATTTGGTATACAAATCAGTTACTTGGGTAAATAAAACATTATGGCAATCCCTTAATGGAAATGTGCATTTTAAACATAATAAACTCTTCATTGGAATAAAAAGCAAAGGAAAAAATGATTGTTTAATAGAAAATAAAGGAAAACTGTCTATAAAGCGACACTACATCAGAGGATATGATATTATTGCATTTATTTATTATTATTATTTAGGATTTATTTTATTAGATTTTCAATGTAATGTTTAAAATCCAGTGATAATGAACATAGACCTTAATTTTGCCTTTAGCTTCTGAATGCAGATTGTCTCTAAGAATACTACTTTTTGAAGTGAATTTTATGGGCAGTTGAGTCTGTTTTTACAGGGGATGGCATTTCTACCAATCCATGTATATCGTTATTATGAATGGTCGAAATGCCTTCCCCTGTAAAAATGAGACTCATCTAGCCATAAATCACATAATAAATAAATAAATATAATAACATAAGATCCTCTGATCTGGTGTTGCTGCTTTATTGACAGTTTTCCTTTATTTTCTAATAAACAATAATTTTTTCTTTGTTTTTTATTCCAATGAACAGTTTATTATGTTTAAAATGCACATTTCCATTAAGGGATTGCCATAATGTCTTATTTACCCAAGTAACTGATTTGTATACCAAATGAGAACACCATGTTTTTTCGGTTTCAAAAGTAAATATCACCATGAAATTGAAACAAAATCATTACGTTTAACATATCATTCGAAAGCTGATTAAATTTGCAAGTTTTTGTGAGATTTGACGTTTTGTGGATAGTTTTTACGAAAACGGTGAGCGTTGAAGTAAATAAGACATTGTGACTTCCCCAAATAAGGTGAAGATCAAGCTGTTCTTTAGATACCAAGTTTGTAAAATTCAAGTTACGTGTACTCTGTTCTTATAGGAAATTTAATGCTAAATCTGAAAAAAAATTTGAAAAATATTTAGACAAAATGGAGATATTACAGCTTTTTATGGGAAAAAAAAAAAAAAAAACGTGATTTCCTCAAAAAAGTCTTTGATTTATCGTATATCTGCAACGGTTTGGAATAGAAAGGTGAGATTTGCGACATTTAGCTACATTTTTGATCTAGTTTAAACCCATTTTTTTTTTTTTTACACTAAGAGATACTCACCCTGTATATAAATATATATATATTTAAATTTTTTTTTTAAAATATAAAATAATTCTTCTATTTTTTATTTTTTAAAACCTTGACTGATTCTCAAAAAACATTAGAATTTGTTTAATGAAGTTTAACATTAGATAAGAACAAATGCAATGGCAGAAGAATTCGCCATTTGCAAATACCAACATACTGATCCCCATGACAACCTAAATCAGCTGAGCTTCCACAAACTAACAGCTGTATGATATCACTTCATATATTTACCCTAAGTTTGATATCTCATTCATTATTCCAGCTATCTTATTGTAATAATTAAAATATCCAACTGGTGAACTACCGTGACATTTACTTCATAAATAAATAGATGAAAAATATCTACATTATAGTTTTCATTATACAATTTAATAAATTTTTTTTTTTAAAAAATCTAATTTTTCACAGTTTTAAAAGGTGGTAATTAATCGATTACCAGAAACAAAAAAAATGTCAATCGATTTAGATAATAGTAGTAATTGTTTTTTTTTTTTTATAAAAAGACATACATACAAATACCTGGAAAATTTTTTATACTTATTACTGCAAGAAATGGAAAAGAACTGGAGTAAATAATGCAAATTAAGAAGAGAACTGGGAATTCCCACCGGGGGCGCTAGTAAACACTCTGAATCAATTTATGTCATTATAACAGCCTAATAACATATTATTAAATATCTATACTTGAATTATGAAAAAAAAAAATTAAAAACAAATTAAAAGATTAATGTTTGGAGATGACTTTATGAATTAAATAAAACGAAAAATAACTTTATTCGACACCATATGTTCCTTGATCAGCTTAGCCCTGGAGAATGGGTATCGATAGTTGATACATAAAAAAAAATCGATATTTTTCTTTGACAGTTCGATATATTTATATCGATATTTTCTCTTTCAAATATTTTTCATATAGTCATAAAATAAAAAATACAATATATACATAACAAATAAAAATTAAGCTCCATAACCATTCAAATCCACTAGTCTCTCAACTTGCTTTCCACTCCATTCCATATAATCCTCAGAGGTGTATGAAAAGAAGATGGCCTAGAGACCTTCTAATATAAAAATTTTATTGAAGTGTTACTAATGAGTAATTCTTCACAAGTTATTTACATGACATTATGATCAAATCTACTTGTTCTATATTGTATACAGTTGTAAATATCAATAAAAAGTAAAAAAAAAAAATAAATAAATAAATCAAAATAACAAAATCTTATAAAATTGGTTTAAATAAGGGAAAATTCTTAAAGTTAGAGGTAGAAGAAAGTTGGCAAGAATGGTACTGGTTGTATCTGACTAAATATATGTACCTACTGCTTACTGTTTGACTTATAATAAACTACTATAAAATTTCAATTAGTTTAAATAATTTTGTAACAATTTAAGTTGTGAAAATAATTTAATAGAATAATTATAAAAACAGGAATAACATTGGAATATGGTCTAAAATGGTAATTCACAAAAAAATATAATAATATACCAATATAATATCACGATCTATTGGTATATAGATACTAGTGGTCACCGATATATCGTGTATCGATATTAAGAACTCGAGAAAGAAAATTGTCGATATGGAATGTCGATTTATTTCTTACGATACAGATCCTTACATAACACAAAGCAATGACTGTTCCACGGTAAAGGCAATACAAACGTGACAAAAGCAGTTTACTTTTTAATCTGCTAAATAAATATCAGAACTAATTAAAAACTTATAAATCAGAAAAAAATAGGGTCTTAATATTTTTTTTTAATTACTACTTTTTTTATACATCTTCTAGACGATCCAGAACCTTCGAATCAAATAGAGAGTATTCACGATTATTTCCCTTAAAAATAAAACAAAAGTGGTAAGAAAACCTCCACTATGTCAATGAAAAGGTCTGTTGTATTTAAATTTGTATGCAATACAAAGTCTTTGATCGTGTAATATTTCATAACACAACAGATATAGAAATAAAGAAACATCACAACTTGTGCGAGCTGGCTTTAAAGCTGTTTTCTACCCGTGCCTCTTCAGCCCGGATGGAAACAGCTTTTTCAAATGGTTCTCGTACCCATTCTCCGATTAGAAACTTGTTTATTACCTCTACGAAAATCTAGTCTTTTTAAAAATGTAATCAACAAAACAAAAACGATAAATTAATATTTGAAATCAACTCATCTTGAAAAAAATTCTAGTTTCAAATGAAATAAACTTATGTTCATTACCCTAATCTTTATCCCGAAAAGAGACTCACATGACACTGTTATACGAGATTGAAAATACTAGGAGCTGTTCATAGATTTCGAATAATCCAACACACTTGAAAAACTTCCTAATCTCACGGTAAAAAAAAAAAAAAAAAAAAAAAAAAAAAAAAAAAAAAAAAAAAAAAAAAAAAAAAAAAAAAAAAAAAACCTCATCTACATGACCATTATCGGTCATATTTGGAGATACATGATACGGAATTCCATGAAGCCATCAAATTCCTACCATATCTGTTCCCACCGATTAAATATCATTCATAATATTCTCAAAGTTCCTTACTATGTCACAATTAACTAATTTACGATGACATGGTGCACTCATATTTCAAACCTCGAAAACCAAAAAACCCACCTATATCCATGACCTCCTTACTCTGCGCTCCTCCATCCACCTCTTAAATACTAGAACCCAACCCATCAACCTGTACACTCCTGCGCATCGAACTGCATCCTTGAAAAAGCTCCACTCTTACTTCCTTTAAA
The DNA here is from genome assembly GCA_003667255.2 of Euschistus heros. Classification (NCBI taxonomy): domain Eukaryota; kingdom Metazoa; phylum Arthropoda; class Insecta; order Hemiptera; family Pentatomidae; genus Euschistus; species Euschistus heros. Next base: position 643,835 of record RCWM02000514.1, read on the forward strand.
CATAATCTATTTCTTTATCTCCGGAAATTTCAATCTTCTGAGCAAAAGTATAACATGAATATTTATGTTATATACACAAGATGTATCCTCTTACAAGATTTCTCATTTATTTTGTAACTCATAATTTAATTATTAATCAATTTGTATTTATTTTTTATTACTATTTATTATTTAATTATCATAGCCAGACGATTGTCCTCTGTATTGTACTCATTTGTTATTCTTAGGGAACAAGTTGTGTCAGAATAAAGTTCATTTTCTTTTTCTTCTTCTTCTTAATATCAGATAACTTACTAATTTGGCAAGAAGCTTTACCTCTGCCATAAGCTACATACTTACCCTACTGACTTCGAAATTTCTTCAAAATCCGTTCCAGACAAACTTCCGAGGAGCCTGAAAAGAAGACGGCATTGGGACCTTCTAATGTAGAACGCTCATTTGAGTGTTAGCAATGGGTAGTGTTTCAACAAGTGTGACATAATATCCGAAGTACAGGAGATTTATTTGATGTACATTGTTGTACAATTGTTGATTTTAATTAATAAATAATAAAGAAAAGTATTAAAAACAAACAAAATTTTGAAAAATGATTACTTATCTGCAATTTTTAAATCAATTCAAATAAATTTTAAATCTTTAAATCCTTTTGTGAATGTTTTAAATTGTGTATGTTTTAAGAACTGAAGATGATTTTTAACATATATCAAAAAAATTCCTAAACGTATTTTTGTCTTTTATACTATCCTGCGTATCTCTACATAAAAAAAAATAAAAAATTACATTATATAAACACATACCCTAAAACCATATAATTTAATAACAATGCCGAAAGAACATTGAATGATTCTTCACTAAATATTAAAAAATAATATTAATGAACACATGTTTTACTTGATCAGCTTTTTTTTTTTTTTTCTCACGAATTACTACACTCATGATACTATACACTCACTATACTATACCAACGAGTAATTTAAGTTAAATTACAGTCATTACATGGCTAATTATACCTTTTTAAATATTTAGAAAATGTGTATTTTGCAAATGGGCTAAAGCGCATATTTCATTGGTAGTGCAGAATTTACAAACATGTTTTCTGTTAATGGCTGAATTGTTTTTTTAAAAGTTTACACTTGGTCACAGATATTGTTAGAAACAATAACCACGGCGTTCGGTGAACGGCGATGTAACCAAATGACACATAACAAAACCAAATTTGCACTAAAAAATATTGGTTTTTGTGGTCAATGGCAGGACTAATTCAATTATCCTCTTTATCCACCGGTGAAAACATCACAACCACATCGTATAGGAGTTATCTTAACAGAATGATCAAAAACTTATAAAAAAAAAAAAAAAAAAAAAAAAAAAAAAAAAAAAAAAAAAAAAGCCTTTTCTGGTTGACCGGAAGGGACTTACCTTCCACGACACGCTGTATTACAAACTCCTACCACAACAACCTTATAGTACAGAAGCCGACGACAGTATACTAGTCATGAAAGGTATCCCAAAATAAAATCAATGTTTATCTGAAAGATCATTAATTTTTGTGTAAGAATAACCACTGCTGCCGTTTCCAAATACAGCCAAGATGGCGGCAGCAAGCATAAAAAAGTTCCAGAAGGCTGTTTTCAGAAAAAAACGGCTTAACTTTTTTTCTCAGCGGGTCTTAATGTTTTTTGGGGAGCTGAATCCAAATCTGAAGCTCATACTCAGATTACAAAAACTGGCCAAAATAGCAGTCGGGTTTTTTACCTACATCAAGACAACGAAGGATTTTTCGAAAAATGTCTTTATATAGCAAATTGTAGCAGGATTTAGTACGAACGAAATGAAAAAATAATACCGAAATCGAACCATTTTTCGCGAAGCTATGGCCTTGGGAACATTAAAGAGATTGGGCAACTTACAGCCAGTCCCACGTTTACTGGTATTCTTTGGTCTATTTGTCCGAACCAAAATCACTTGTTTTCATCTTAAAGCTGCTTGAATATACTATTAGACTCTTTATATTAAGTTTTAATCAAGTATCTTAAAATACACGCGCTAGCATGCTAAAACGTACTGATGTGAATTCAATTTTTTTTAAAACTTTTTTCACTATAACTCCTCATGTATTTGTCCGATTCCAAATTTCATTTTTACGTCTTTAAGTTGTCTAAATTTATTATTGAATTCCATATATAAAAATGCGATTAAATCTTGTACAATATCCACACGAGCGTATGTTTCTTAATGTAACTTAATGCGTATGTTTCGGGAAAATATGACAATTTTGACATGTTCAGTGAGCTAGAGTGGTAGTTTCACGGGATTTAATTTAAATTACATAAATTAAATTTAAACAGCTTTAAGATTTTAGAATTAAATAACAACAGATTTCTATATTTTCAGAAATTTGGAAACGATTCTCAGGACATTTTCTGACTCTATTTCTTCATAAAACTTTTTTTTTTTTAGTTCTAAGACTGAAAAGTTAATAACAAGTTGGAGGTATATGTATAGAAAATGGCCGTTAATATTTTGAAAAAATGCTTTGATTTGAAGTAGTTTTACTCAACGACCTTATTAAAAATTACCTGTTTTAAATCCGTACCATTTGGGAAAAACTAGATATGTTCATTTTTTTGCACAATAAGATAAATATTTTGAGTAACCCATATTGGAGACCTACTCATCATGTATAAGTAGGCAAGTTGTAATGGCAATGGTATCCTTTTATGGGTTCCTCAAAATATTTATCTTATTGTGCAAAAAAATTAACTTATCTAGTTTTTCCTAAATGATACAGAAATATAAATAATAATTTAAGCATTAGCTTTCAAACAGGCAAACAATATTATTTTAAATACTTGGGAGAATATAAGTTTTAGGCACGTATAAGAAGTATTTTCATTTATTTCAGCTAGCAATAAGAAGTCCACATACGTGCATATAACAAAATCGAATCTATTCCAACAAACGCTATTCTCTTGTTTATTTCTAACGAGGTTCATCGAACTCTACCTGTCCCCGAGGAATCAGAAATCCCGAGCCCTGTCCCACATCTAAGACTCAACAGCCGAGGCTACAAAACGATTCATAAAAGAAGATCAAGATATGCTTACCTGGAAGGGAGCGATTTAAAACTGGCACCGAGCATACATACCGCGAGACTGAAACCAAAAAAAAAAAATTAAATAAATTAAAAAAAAAAAAAAAATGCAAAAGCAGAAGCGGAGGTGGGGATCGGGCCTGCGCTCTGAGGGGAGGAGAGATATATATACCGTCCGCTCTGAGGGTACTCTCCAAAACTCCACCACCGGCACAATGGGTAAGTACCTATATATAATACCATATATCTTTTAAATACTCGTCAAATATTAATTATATATATATATATATATATATATATATATATATATATATATATATATATATATATATATATATATATATATAATTATTATTTACGAATTAAATTATAAATATTAATTCTTTCATTTTTTTTTTTTTTTCATATTTTAAAAATATATAATAATTAAAATATTTTACTCCTTTTTTTTTTTTTGCTCTTTGCATTGTATCTCACAATCAGTTAAATTTTTAAAAATTTATGGGTAAAATAATTAAATTTGAAAGAAAAAAATCCGATTCAATTTTTTATTATTGTCATAAGATAAAAGTTTTATGTATTATTTAAATAAATTAACTTAAATTTGTTCATAGATTTTTACATATTTCTGCGTTGGAGGACTGAACTATAATTTAGTTACTATAATTTATTTCTTAAATATATTACAGAGATATCTTACCAAAAAAATGAAGAAGAAAAAAAATTCCAAGAGGTATCATTGGATATTCTCAGAAACAATGACATGAATGCTTCTAAATCCAGTTTCTTTTATTATAAAAAAAATAATAAAAAATATGAATGTCAGATTATTGTGTTTAAAATAACTTGAATTTTCAAATATGTAAAATTTATACAACATAAATATTTAACCATTAACTTATTTCTTAAATGTATTACAGAGAAGTGTTACATGAAAAGAAAAAATAATTTCAAGATGTATCATTGGATATTCTAAGAAATCATGGCATATTTGCTACGAAAACAGATTCTTTTAAGCAAAAAAATTTAAATTTTTTTTAAAAAAAACTACAATTTTGCTAAAAAAAAAAAAAAAAAAAAAACTATCCATGCCAGTATATTGCGTTAAAAATTCAAGTAGAAAAATGACACGAATAATGTAATATGTAAAATTAAATATTAAAGAGATGTCTTACATAAAAAGAAAAACTATTTTCATATCATTAGATATTCTCAAAAACCATAACATATTACCTTCTAAAACAGAGAATCTTCTTTGTAAAAAAAAAATTAATATTATTAGCTCATAAAAAATAGAACAAAATAAAAATTATTTATGCCATTTTATTACGCTTGAAATTTAAGTTTAAAAAATAAAAGAATTAAACAATATTTAAAATGCATAAAACTTGTTTCTTTCTCTTCAAACTTTAAATAGATACCGCATACTAAATTTTTTAAATTATATTTCGTTAAAAATTTAATTTTTATTTTATCACTTTTTTTATCTTTTAAATGCCTATTATTTACTTGTTTTCATATAATTAATATTTTACTTATTTTTTTAATTATTTTTTTTTAACTCAGTTACATTTTAAGGAATTTATGAATAAATAATTTAATTTTGAAAAAGATTCTGTTTAATTTATTTATTATTAGGTGATAAGGGTTCATCTTTTCTTTGAGGAGGACAAACCTAAGGACAAAAAAGTAAAACTGAGAACTTACATTTGTTTATACATTTTTATATATTTCTGCCTACATAGAGGGACCGGAATATTATTTAGTTTCTATTATATAATTTCTTAAATATATTACAAAGACATCTTACAAAAAAAATGAAGAAAAAAAAAATGGCGAGTGGTGTCATTGAATATTCTGAGAAATTATGACATATTTGCTTTTAAAACAGACCCTCTTGTAAAAAAAAATATTCACATAAGTTTATTGCGCTTAAAATTCAAGTAATAAAATGACACGAATTATGTAATATGTAAAATGCATAAAACGTGTTTCATACTCTTCTGTTATCAAATCTCGCGGAAGATACTATGTATTACTTATTATATAAGTTTAAATATTTAAATTTTATTTATTTGTAATTTCAGAATTGTAATTATATAAAAGAAAATGTATACAGTGATACGGTACTTTACTCAATTTTTCTTCTTTATTTCTACATAATTTCTCCATATACTATTATGAAACATTTTATTTTTTTTATTTTCTATTTCTATTTCTAAGCAATTTAAGAAGTAATATTTTATCTATTATAATTTTGTTCATCGATAATAATAGTATTTAGACAATAATTAGCTGAGGAGATGACAACAATTATATTTGCCTAACATACTAAAATAATCCTAAAATTATTTCTTTTCTTCATTTGCAAAATGATTTCATTCATCGTTTTGGTGACGCAGCGGGTGAACTTTGCCTGTTCAAAGGATAGGTGATTGGGTTAACCAGACAGTTATTGACAAACTATCTTAAAAATAAAAAATTTAAAAAAAATTAGCCAAAAAAAAATCATAAAATTCCTTTTAAATCCTACAGCTCAACAGTGTAAAAGTACTTTCAATTCTGTCCGTATTTTAAAAGATATCCATTGGGTGTCAATAACTGATTTTACATTATTTATTGTCACTATCTTGTAACATACATTCCAGGAATAATGTTTGGTGTCAACTTTCTTGTTTAGCTTAGAATATAGTAATGAAGGAGAGAATAACTAAAATTTTAAACTTTATGGGACTATTCTTTCTATAATTTTTGTATGAATATTTTGCTTAAGGCTGTCAATAACTGCCTGGTTTCCCTTATATACTTATATAATATTTAAAATATAGTAATTAATAACAATAATTTATTAATACGTCAAAATAAATTAAATTTTCCATGTTTTTCATGGCTTCTTAGTTAATTCTGTAATACTTGTGAATAGTGTGTTAAGTACAAAAATCGTATTTTGAGAAAAATCACCATAATTCACAGATGAATATTCATCTCTGTATTAGTCACATATCCAAGTCCATTATGAACAAATAAAGAGACAAAAAATAGCTTTCAGTTGGTATCCATAATCCGAAAATTCAAAATGAAAAGTGCCGCAGATAAAAGAATTCATTTAATTTAAGCGCACATAAAAGATTCATTTAATTCGAGATATTCTTATTATTATATATATATATATATATATATATATATATATATATATATATATATATATATATATATATATATATATATATATATAATAAATAGATTAATAACGATGAATTATAAACACATAAGAATGAATTAACAGTTATTTAATTATTCAATTGTCTTAGAAATAGTCACAATTAATAAATCTAGTATTAATCATTTGAAAAAAAAAAAAAAAAACATGCATAATTCAAAAAATATAACTTAATAAATTAGCAATATTTAATTGATATTAAAATGAAAAAAAATTGTTAATTTATTTAATATGTTTCATAATTGCAGATTTTATTTTATTTCCTTCTAGTGAATGTAATATGTTTTAATTTTGTCTATGATCTCTATAAAATAAAGAAGACAAAAAAGATAAAACAAAGTAAAACAAAATGAAAGAAAAATAGATAAACAAATAAATTTCAATGAGAGTTGATTTAGTTTGAGGTCTCCGGGCTGCCGGCGGTTAGCAGGTAGCAGGGAAGATGAAATTGCTCCCAGTAGTGGATTAAGATAGTAAATTGTTAAGTGAAAAATATAGTGTAGATTATTGTTTGTGTATTTTGAAAAAATAAAATAAAATAAAGAAAAATATAATGAAATGAATTCTTAACACATTGATCCTAAAATAACATGAAACAAGAAGCTAAGTCAAGAAAAAATGTTAACTAATATTACGAAATTCTAACAAACAACAATATTACAATATACGTTTTCTTAAATTCTGTTTGTATCAAAATTTATATTTATCTTATCGTTGGGTATATAAGAGTTTATATTCGACATTGACCTAATAAGGTTTTGAATACATTACTAAGGGTAAGATGGTTGGTATTTTCATATTTATTTAGCCAAAGGAACCTTAATTCAAGAAATTTAAGTTATAAGTCTGTCTTGAAAATTCATCCCATAGATGACGCTGAACAAGGTCTCGACAATATCAGTTGTTTATTTATTAGTTTTTACTAATTTACTAAAAGTAATCGCTGTTCAATTTTTTCAACTTTTTCAATAAACATTTGTTTTACTAGCATAAGCTTCGGAATATAGAACATTTCTTACGGTTGTTTTCTATATATTTAACAAATATACAGCCATTTTTACATTATTTACTAAAAGTAATCGCTGTTCAATAAAATGTCCTAAACGTATTTGAGCAACAAACTCAACTAACTGTATAACAATCAATAGACACATTGATGTAGAGTTATATATAAAATGAAATAAAATAAATTAATAATATCAATATTGTAATTAAAAAAAAAAAAAAAAAATAACTAATAAAGATTGCAATTCGAAGTCCTCAAACTTTTTTGGTCGATTTTCTCGTTTTTGATCAGTAACATCAAAATCACAACGTTTGAAACTTTGAAACCAACGTTCACATGTCCTGACGGTTGGAGCAACATCGCCATAAGTCTCAACAAGAATTCGATGACATTCAGATGCCTTTTTCTTTTGATTAAATAAGAAAATCATGACATGCCGCAAATGCTCTTTATTTTGCTTAAAATTAGACATTTTTAACACCAAAGAAAGGTATGATACGTCCACGTAAACGACTTAAAAACAACTGACTTTTGTAAACAAATGACTAACAAACAAAATAGCGTTTAGAGATAAGCAAATCCTTCAATAGGCTAAGAGCGCATTCTATTGGAATTAAAACGACATTTTAAACTTGCATACCTGGTACGCAATATACGGCATCAGCCTTCCCGAAACAAGGGATTCCGTGTATTCACCTATGAAGGAACATTTTACAAAACAACTCGTAAAAAAAAATGTAACAATGAAAAAATATTTGTTAAATAAATACAAAATATGTCGAAGAAATTAGTTACATCCATAAACAAACAATACTAAAAAGGAAGATGAAATAAAGGGAGATATTAGAAAATAAACTTTAAATTTGATTCTCCCAAAATTATTCACCATGAACAAATTAATTTTAAAGGAAAAGATAACCATAGAAAGATTTCATATAATTAATATTTTACTTTTTTTTTTTTTTTTTTTTAACTCAGTTACATTTTAAGGAATTTATGAATAAATAATTTAATTTTGAAAAATATTCTGTTTAATTTATTTATTATTAGATGATAAGGGTTCATCTTTTCTTTGAGGAGGACTAACCAACCTAAAGACAAAAAAGTAAAACTGAGAACTTAAATTTGTTTATACATTTTTATATATTTCTGCCTACATAGAGGGACTGGAATATTATTTAGTTTCTATTACATAATTTCTTAAATATATTACAAAGACATCGTACAGAAAAAAAGGAAGAAAAAAAAAAATGGCGAGTGGTGTCATTGGATATTCTTAAAAATTATTCACCATGAACAAATTAATTTTAAAGGAAAAGATAACCATAGAAAAATTTAAAAATCGCGCATTAAACAAAAAATGAGACGTCCTAAATCCCAACACATGTTATTCCAATATAATACATTCAGACTAATATATACATTTCCTTATAATATACACACCATAATAAACCATTTATCCATTTATAAATTACAGAACAAACGAAAATTTTATATTCCTGTACCTGGGAATACCACTAACTCCTGGAAATACCCACATTAACCCATATCCCTTACCTTTCCCCCCCAAATTTCCCCAGATCAGTTGCGTACCAGAATTGTGATAATTTAGTAGGAGATACTAATAGCATATCCACCAGTAACATTGTAAGTAGTTTCATACTCCTCCATATTTTTTAATTATATGTAGTTAAATATTCTAACGCATCTTTTTATTTAATACTAGTGTAACCAGTTTCTTCACTGTAGGGCATGATTATGAGAACAATATTGTCTCGAAACTATATATATTTTTTAAATGTAGAAATAATACTCTAACGAAAAACAAAAAATGTAGATATGTACATATAAACTCAAAAAATATATACAGTTATGAATAAAAATTGTTTACCCAACATTTTTAAAATTAAAAATTAAAAAAGAGGATTAAAAGCAAAAGTTACTTTAAAATAATAAAATTGAGTTATTTGACTTAATTTATTTATATTAATGTCTTAGTTTCTTCAATCATTATTTTCAATATTAATGCTATAACATCCAATAAGTATCAAATATAAATGTACAATTCGTTTGAAAATTATAACTTACAATCCAAACAGTTTCAGAGTTTGATTACTTTTCGAAATTTGGCAGCGTGAGGAATCTGCTTATATATCTCACAGTGATACGTTTTCAACACATTTGTCTCTGACGGCCGATTCCATAAACGATGGAAAACTTTTACACTTATATCTCAACCTTTATAAATGAGTTGTTTCTTAAGAAACACGATACGTATTTTAATACATCACCAATGCAACAATAAAAAATAAAATAAAAAGCTTAGCGAACCAAAAGGTTCGGTGCCGACCGAACAATCCAAACAACCCTATGATCAGCCTTGATGAAATCCCCCCATCTATGTCTCGGTCTACCCCTCAGAAATTTATCCGAAGACTCAAAACTGATTACCTTTATAATACAACAATAAATACCTTAAATTTAAAATAATTTCCATTCTAAATAAACACACAACATTAAAAAATTAAAAGAATTGTTAATATATGTAGTATAAGACATTGGAATCTTTGCTCAAGGATTGGATATGAAATGAATCGGATGGTTTAGTGGAGACCCAAAGCTTAACTCCTTGTGTCCATTTCAGTTAAATTACAGTCATGTAAATGAGTTTATTGTAATTAACTAGAAGCTTTAAATGTTTGCCTAGCATCTAAATATTGCCATAGTCGAAAACGACGAGCAGTTTCTTTTCGTTTTAGTATTTTATGTTCGCACAAGACGTTTGTCAACGTGGAGTCCTAGGTAACGGATCTGCTCAACAGGGATCAGTGGGATATTATTAGAGGATACTGTAGGACAAGAAGTAAAAGGGTAGAGGTTATAAAACTAATAAAAGAAAAGGAATACAGTTTGTTTGAGGCGTCGACTTTCGAAATAGGATAAATCTATTTGACAAAAAAAAAAAAAAAAAAAATCTCTTGATCGCTTAGTAAAATTGTTTCCATTCAAAACATACCAAATGCCTTTATAATGAAAGTTGATAATGTAGGTTTCCTTATTTTCCTTATTGCCCGGATGTGAAGTTATGTCTGTTTAACAGGAAAACATATAAAACTATGTTTAAATAATTGTTATATTTTTATAAAAATTTTAATATTTAATTTTCATACATTACAAATTAGGTTATAAATAAGTTCATGCCATTTCCTTTATGTTTTTAAAGATTGTTTCCTATTTTATTTTTATAAATACCTTAAAAAGAGGATAAATTCATTTTGATTTTCATGCAGTATTTTTTTTTTATATTGAAATGTATGAATGCTAAGAAAATCGTTAGCATTATGACCAGCAAAGTATTTCTTAACTATAGAAAGCATTCTAGTCATGCCGTTTTTTGTTTTGCCTGAAAGGTTTTTTTCGATTTGCCCTTAATCCATTTTGAGTTGACTAAATAACAGGATGAACATATATCTACTAACAAATAAATTCCATTACTTAATCAATGGTTTATGTAATGTGGTAAAAAAAAAAAAAAAATAAATAATCAAAGAAAAAAATGAAGGAAAGTTACCGATCATATAATGAGATCAGATATCTCATCAGTGAGCAGGTATCTCAAGAAGACAATAGCTCACTTAGCCAAATATTGATCGACAGTAAAACAAATAATAATAAATTGATAAAACAGAAATACTTTCAACAAACACAGATTGCTCAAACACTTTCTAGTTATATCCGAATCATACAGTACATCTCAAATCATTGAAAGATAAACTAGACTCAACCGCTGTGGATTCGTCAACCTTGAATTTATAAGTTGATGATTAAAAAAGTAATTGTTCGAATCACTAGACTACAGTCGGTTGTTTCCTTGCTATACAATATGGCTATCATACTGCTACATGTTTCGGTAAAAACGTTCCATCTTCAGGCATAAATTTGATTAATTAATTTAATTGATAAAAATCGACTAACCAAGGTGTTTGGGACGCAGATAGGTTCGGACAGCAGAATCCTCGAGAAAAAAAAAATTGAACAAATAAATACACATATTATTTCGTGCAAGTCCCGACATGTAGGTTGCTGCATACAGCGTTTCATGAAACGCTATGTGCACCATCATATTTTAATCTTACCTATTTGTTTCTAGCAACTTCAGTTTCATGTTTCTAGAAACCACTTTCTCCAGTGTGCACCGCGCATTAGCTTACAGCTCCATAAGACCGACTTTATGGTAAGCAGCCCCTCCTGAGGCACATTCAGCCTTTATAATATAGGAACCCTTAATAGGGGAAAACCTAAAAGACGAGTGTGATTTCGGCCAAATCTCCTACTTTCATAAACTTTGGCCTAGAAACGGTATATCCTCAACAAAGTATAGCTGACTGTACTGTTGGCCTGTCATATTAATATTCGATTATATGCAAATAGATTTTCCCTGGTCTTCCTAAACACTAAAACGTACATTGAATTGTTTATTGCAAATCATATATTTCTCCGACAGTAGGATGTTTTTAATTATTAAGCCTATTAAGTGTGCAGCAAAAAAACAAAACAAAATAACAATGCATTAAATGAGATCATACGACAGTTTTGCATAACAGTGACTCGTAACTACAATATTTAGTAACTTATTGATTGTTTTTTATACTTCTAAACAATAAATAACAATTGTTTAAAATGATTTCATGTTGATTTACGTATTTTCTCGGTAATTTTACGGATTATCCGTGGAAATTCCATTGACATGGTAGCGGAGGATAATTCAATTTCTGAAGATAATCGGGAGTTAAAAATACATTAAAAAGGCATACTTTTCTGGCAAGTAGGGCCTTTTAATTTTAATAGGATTTATAAATTATTTGCTTCTTCTAATAGTTTTTTTTTTTTTTTTTTTTTTTTTTTTTTTTTTTTTTTTTTTTTTTTCGTGAATTAGCTTCGAATTTTAAACATTTATCATCAGATCTAAAAATATTTTTAAAAAACACTCAAAACATCAGCAATTTGAAATAGAGTTAACACACTGACAGGCACAAAAAATTTTTTGTATTGATTTAGTATTTTTACACTTTAAACAAAGAGTATGAAAGGTATTGTGATTATGAAAAAAAAAAAAAAATTAAAAAGTAAACAGTATTCTCGAAAATTATTATTGATAAGAAGGTTTAAATCGGTCCTTCGTGCATAATTGGTCTCGTATTTGGTGGTGTATAGGTTTGATGTAATTCTGTAATAAAATAAAATTAAATTTAAATGCTGTACTTTATTTAATTAATATTTTAATAAAATACTGTCAATACAAATAAAATTAGATGAAAATAAATTTTATTAAATTCTGGAATCATTGCCCTATAAGAATACGTTTTAATTAAAATATAAAGAAAGGGAAGTGGGGTAGTCAGATAAATACTCAGGCAAATAGATAATCCTTCAGGTTTTTCCTGTGACTTGTTTTTTGTTTTTGTTTTTTTGTCAAAAATGGAGAATAGAAATAAATCCCATCAAAAAGCCTTCACTCTCCGTCGTAAACCTACGACTCGTGTCGTACAGTATCCTTTAATGATGTTCCACTAATCACTGTCGAACAGATCCGCTACCTAGGACTCCACTTGGACAAACGTCTTACTTGGAATCCACATAAAAGAATAAAACAACAAGAAACTGCTGGTCGTTACAGACTACAACATTTACGTGACTGTGGTTAGACCTATTTGGACGTACGGAGTTGAGCTTCGGGGCTCCACTAAACCATCAAATTCATCTCGTATCCATTCCTCGCAATCCAAAATCCTTCGAAAAATCCTCAATGCTCCTTACTTTGTCACCAATAAACTTATCCATAAAGATTTTAATGTTCCATATGTTGCTGATTTAGCCCACACCAGATACCTATCCTTTCGTAGTAAGCTCCATAACCACTGGAATCTATTAGTCTTACTTAACTTGCTTCACATTCGATTCCTGATAATCCTCCGAGGCGTCTGAAAAGAAGATGGCCTAGAGATCTTTTAGTGTAGAATTTGTATTGAAGAATTACTGATGAGTAGTTCTTTTCAAGTTTTGACATGGCATTATAATAATTTTCCTCAAATATATTTGATGTATATTGTATACAGTTGTAAATATCGATAAATTAAAAATATTTATAATCATAAATAATATGATATGATATTTAGCTAAGATAAAAGAATACGGTTCCCCTTTCCCTCCCAGAAGCAGAGACAAAGCATTAAGCTCGTAAGGTTTGAATTCTGTATGCCTCTGCCTCTATGCTCCCTCCTTCCCTCCCCTCTTCGGCTTGCCCTAGGTCGGAGTGGCACGTACTGCAAGGCGCTGATGGTTCCGCAAATATTTTTACAATTTTTATGCAACATGGCTTCTACAAGATTTATTCTGAAAGATGTAAAAATTATTATAGAACTACTGTTACTTAAAAAAAAAATCTTTTACATTACATTATTAAACTACAATATTAAATTTACGACAACTATATAATGTAATAACATAAAATCCTTTGATCTGGTGTCGCATTATTGACAATTTTCCTTTATTTTCTATTAAACAATAATTTTTTTCTTTGCTTTTCATTCCAATCAAGAGCTTATTATGCTTAAAATGCACATTTCCATTAAGCGATTATCATGTCTAATTTACACAAGTAAATGATTTGCATGTCCAATGAAAAAAAACGTTTTTTCGGTTTTAAAAGTAAATTTCTCCATGAAATCGATATGGATCATTACTTTGATCATACCATATGACAGCTTATTAAAATTTGCAAGTTTTTGTGAGATTTGCACTTTTGTGGATAGATTTTCCGAAAAACGGTGAGCGTTGATGTATAATAAGACATTGTCTTGGTGTTGTGGTGTACTCGTAGAGTCAATGAAAAATTATCTGATATGTTTAGATATCGATCCAGTGACTAACTCTACTTTTAATTTACATTACAGAAATATCAGTAATCTAGAGCCACCTCAACCGTATTTGCTTTTCCCTAATATTACAATAAACAGATTGAGAGTCATTGCCCAGTTGCGCATGGCAAGCAAAAAAGTCACACGGATTGTAGTCAACGGCAACAGACACTGCTCTTCAAATGATAAAGATGATATCATTCATTATTGGTTATATTGTACAGCCTTCCTCAATGAAAGAGGTTAATTTTTGTCACAATGCATAGGGCTTAATAAAAGCGAAAATCAAAACTTGGAAAATTTATTAATTTGTAAAAACAGCCAGCAAATTTGCAGTATTTACTTATTTGTAATCAGTACTATCAGAAGGATTGCCTGAATTGTATTTAAAAGTTTTTTTTTAATTGCTGTAGCATATTGAAGTCAGTAACTATTAAACAATGTGATTAATATTATTTAAAATCTTTTCTTTTGTTTATCTTTTTTGTCTTGTTATTTTCAGCTGATATGTACAAAATTTGTTTGTTATTAACATACTATTATTTACAAGGAGATTATGAGTATAATTTTATAGTCTGTTAGAATTTAAACTTTTTTTTTAATATATTTTTTTTGCATAAAAGGAAAATAATAAGTTTTATTTTCTATATATGATTATATTATATCTGCCTCAAAAGAGCCAGACCTCCTGTAATTGTAATTAACAAAATACAGTATTATTTCAGTCATTCAATAAGACATTGTAACTTCCCAAAATAAGGAGAAGATAATTACTAACAAGCTGTTCTTTAGTTCCCAAGTTAGTAAAATTCAAGGTTACATGTACTTTGCTTTTATAGGAAATTTAATACTAAATCCGAAAATGAGGTCAAAATTTGGAAAATATTTAAACAAAATCGAGATATTACAACTTTTTTTTTACCAAAAACGTGGTTACATCACAAAAGTCTTGGAATTATCGTGTATCTGCGACGGATTGGAATAGGAGAGGTCATCGGCATTTTTCTACATTATACTTTTACCCTGTATAATTCATAATATATCTAGCTTTAGTTTTCATAATATATCTAAACAGCTTTAGTTTCACAGGCAAAAAATTAAATAAAATAAAATAAAATAAATAAAAATATAAAAAGTGATGGAAAGGTTATAGTTTTTTTTAATAAGATTAATACTTGGGAATAAGTGAGGGAAATGTATTGTTTATCTTTTATGGTTTATTTTATTATTTATTTTTTTTTTTTTTTTTTTTCCTTTTTCTAAACTAATGAAACCATAAATAGTAGCAGCGTAATATTTTTTTTTCAGTACAACTATTAATACAGATAACATGAACGTAAAACATTAGCAGTTCACTGTATAAACCGGTGATTTAATGTAAATATATATAATACTTCATTCTTTTGATATGATAAAAATATATATAAATTTAATATTAATACCAGAGAGTTGAAAGCCTGCAGAGATATACCGTTATCAATTCCCTGATAAAGGTAAACTTTTGGATAGGGGTAAGTTTGAATTTATTGCCCAAGTAGGCTTCATCAATTGCTAGCAACAATTCGGATCCGAAGAATGGATGTGTAGACATCCCGTTCAGAAATAACCCACTTTACTGATTCGGGATGGGGGATGGGGTACTTTTCCTACGGGATGATCTACCCAACCACATTTCCATAATACCGGCAGATTTTTTATCCTACTTTCCCAATTGTGACTGCTACGTTTCTAATTTACATAATATATTATGTCCATATCATGCCAATAGGCTTATTATCAATATTTTTCTTTTTTTAGTAGTTATAATAATTAATAAACAATAAAATGATATTTTAACAAAAGAGGTGCATGATAGGTAAATGATGAAGAAAAAAGAATTAACAAACCTTTATTCTTTATGCCAACGTTTCCGCAACAAAAAAATATGATTTTATATATATTTTGTATGTACCTATAAATTGTATCAAAATCTCATAACAAATAAATTATATTAAAAATTGAGAGACAAGATATTTCAAGCCTATTTTTTTTTTTTTTATAGTTAATTCTTTTGTCTGCAATATTCAGACATTTCAAGTACTCTGAGTTCGCTAACTGATTCTTCAAGTGCTTCAACTCAACATCTACTCGATCTTCCGCTACACAAAAAAAAAATATTCACATGAAGAATGTTTTAAACTTTGAACAGCCCATTTCAATTACATAAGCTAATTACATTTCAAAAGTATCGTGCGACCTAATTAATTCATAAATTATAATTTAAATAACTAACTCCTAATTATTAATTGACTTCACAGATAACAACTAATATTTCAGCTGTAAGTAATTAAAATTGAATATAATTGAAATTATGAAAAATATGATAGAGATAGCGCTTCAAAATAGTAGTTCTGTAACTTTATAGGCAAACGATAAAAAAAAAAAAAATTAGTTTTTAATTTTTTTAATATTTCAGTTGATTTTTATGTTTTAAAAGCAACATTATTTTTTATATTACATAACATTCAATTTTATGTTTTTTAATCAGAACATTAACATTGCCTTAACAAAAAAAATTTGTTTGATTAATAATTTGGCATTTAAATTTTAAAAATACCTGGTACATAAATAAAGTGTTTTGACCTTTTGCTAGCTAAATCCCTTTTTCACTCTGTTTAATGAATCCGCTACCAACGTTTAGGCTTACTACGAATACAAACGTTTTACTTGGAATCTATAAGTATTTTTAAAACAAAAAGAAACTCAATGTTTTCCTGTAATTCAACATTTCCTGAACATACAAACGGAAAAGATCCATATACAAAACAATCTCAATACCGATACGGACCAGAGGGCGCCTCATTACCGAAAATGGGGTAAAATAGAGTTCAGCTCCAAAACAATTTTACAGAATAGAAAATGAACTGTAAAAATATAAAATAAAATATACAATATTCTTTGTAAACCACAAAAACAAAAACAAAACTACAAAAAAACACAAAACAAAAATTTTTTTTTTTCTTCCTATAGATTATTTACTATTTTGAACCAACAACCCCTAGCCCTGAACACTTTGATCCAGTTGGTTCCTACTCTTGGACTATAATTCCATCCCTCCACTTCCTGTACTGCCTTCCCCTGCTCCTCACTTCTCACTTTGCCGATCGGTGCCCACTCGGTCCTGCTTTTCGACCATCTTTCATCCTTGACTCTCGCTAGGTGTCCAGCCCACCTCCATTTCAGTTTTTGGGCTTCCTAGCTGAGACTTTTAATATATATACATACATACATATATATATCGCACACCGAGAATGACAGGTGCGCCATTTTTAAGTTAGTAGCATTGCAAGATTCACGGGAACGGTTTTTATATTTGTAGCTTACGGGCCTTTTTCTAGTGTCAGCGTTTACCGCTAGTAATGTAAAAAAAAAAAAAAAAAAAAAAAAAATGTAAAAAGGCCTAACTCAAAAAAAAAAAATTCTGTTTCTTATCGTTGAAAAAAAAAAAAAAGTGGGTCGATAATTATAATCATAATTCGAAAAAAACAACAACAACATTCAAACCAGACTAAATATGGGGTTCAAAAAAGTATAAAAAAAACTTTAAACGGAATTTCCTGAAAAGCATCACTTTCTGAGTTGTGCCTATTCCATTCTGGATGTGCAATATATATTTCTACATTCAAACAATATGAAATTAATTATATATATTTTTTTTTTAAACACCACTGGGTTTTTCTTTTTTTTTTAACTTCAGTGATGGAGCTCAGAGAGAAGACCTGGGAATTCTCTGTGCCTGGCTTGTCCTTCCATAAGTGGAGGGACGGGTCTGGTCGGGGGATCTCTAGAATGGATGTAAATTGTAAATAAAGTATAATTGTATTTTTAACCTTTAATTTAATTTTGTCTTATTTTCACTTGTTTTTATTTAATTTAATTTATTTTTTTTAAATTTAAATATTTCACCCAGATGTATATTTTTTATTTTTTATGTACACCATAGTTTTTTTTTTATTTATTGTTTTTTATTATTAATTTATTTTATTATTATTATTTTTATTATATCTTTTATTATTATTTTTTTTTTTTAGTTGTTTTTTTACTGTGAATAATGTTTGAATGTAATCATTAAGCCATCTATATTACTTATTGCCCACATTTGCGGCAGATTGTAATAATTTCTCAATAAATATATATAAATATATTTTATTTTTAATTTCGATAAATTACAGATTACAGTCTACTATACAGTAGAACACTTAGCCATTTCCTTTTTAAAATTTCGCTAGAAATTGGTGCCTACTCCTGGTATTCTTGAATGAACCGTAAAAACAAGCACTAAAAAAAAATAAAAAAAAACAAAAACAAAAAACTATCCTATAAATCACAGAAAGTCATGAATATGAGTAGTCACCTTATTATGTCACAAATAAACTTACCCATAAAGATCTTACTTTAGTAAACTATATAGAATTTAATTGTAAACACGATTTATTCGTATTATCTGAATTGTTATTAGCACTTCATGCAAGATTTAAGTAAATATCTGAACACCTAAATGTTCTAATGATTCATTTAAAACATTTCTGCACAAATTTGCACTTAAAACATCAGTGACAAACGTTCAAAGCTTCCAATGAATTACAAAAGGCTCATTTGCATGACAGTTATTAGACCTATTTGGACATACAGAGTTGAGCTTTGGGGCTCTACTAAGCCACCCAATTCATCTCGCATCCGATCCTTACAATCCAAAATCCTTTGAAAATCTCTTAATACTCCATACTAAGCCAAAAATTAATACACCCATAATCGCCATATTGTGTAAAGTGCTGCTGATTATGACGAAAGTAGGCGCCTATCCTTTCATAATAAACTCTCAGAACCACTACTTTCTCATATTGTTCAACATTTTCCGATCTAATACGCCTGAAAAAAAGATCGTTTCGGGACCTTTTGATACAGAACTCTAATCAAAGATCTACAAATGGTTTATTGCTATAAATATTCTTCTTCTTACACCTGTGGACCTCGTTCAACAATTCATTCCTTGCTATTCCGTCCTTTCCAATACTTCTTCATCACCTCTGCCTGAAGTTTTCTCCTTTCATCTGACCACTGTCTATTAATTTGGGTTTTAACATGGTGGCTACTAATTTCAGTTATCAAAATTCCCGACATATTCTCGACTTTTCAAGAATTCTTTAGAAAATTCCCGACTTTTTCAAAAATATTCTTGAAATTCTCGACAAACGATATTTTAATGATGTTGCAATAATAATCCAAACAAATGAATCAATGCATACTCTAATACTTAACATATCACAGTTGAACAATAAAATAAAAAATAAAAAACATATATTTTTTAAATTACGCCATCATGCTGAGAACCCCATACTCTTGCGGAATCCACTAATTTTCAGTATACTTCTCTCTAAAACACCGAAACTATTTACGAGAACTGTGCTGAAAAAAAGGGATTTTTACAACAGTGTGGGATTCTCAGCGCGGTGGTGTGGGTATTTCATGGGATTAAAAAAAAAAATTTATATATCAGGTGTCGTAGCAAATTTTACCAGCTTTCAGATGAAACGAAGAAATTTTGGATCGAACAAATAGTTTTGAAGTTATAACCAAAAGAATACCGACAAACGTGTTATAAAAAATAAATAACTTTTGTTTGTTTGATAAATAAACTATAAAAAAACTCGAGAACAGTTTATTTGAGAACAGTATCCCCCCCCCCCCCAAACCTACTTATGACTGATTTTTGTTATCTGTCGTATTTGAGAGAACCGCTTGGCCCACAGATACCAGCCTGGTCTCAAATGAAAACTAATTAAATTCCCTACAACTTCATAATATCTGAAATAGGATGCGTATTTTAGGAGATATTTCACAAAATAAGTGACCAAAGAACATCGCTTTTTAGAAAAAAAAATGGCCTATTTTCGAAGAACTGTACCTTGGGAACCAATAGCTGTGTAGAGATCAACCTGGTCTCAAAATGTAGAAAATTTGGTTTACTTAAAAAGTATGTAGAGTGACTGTACCGATCAGACGCTTCCTTAACTGACATATTGAGAAAAACTAAAAAAAAAAATCAGAAACTTTTAGGATCAACAACGACTTTTTCCCTACTTTCGTAACTTTTTGTAAATTCCCGACTTATTCCCCCTAGGCACTTTCCGGAAATTTGAACCGGTAGACTACTGTCCGAAATTTGTCACTGTCCCACATTGAATTCCACTGTACACTTGCCACCCTCATATCCTCCTTCTTTTTCTGTTTTTGGAGGCTATGTTGCAAAATTAAATTAAATGCCCGCAAAACGTCGATCAACGTTTCCTCATTGCATCACTCAACCTTTCGATGTTTCGATATATTTCTGTATTGCTTTTTAGTTTAAAACCTTCTTCAGTCTTTCTTGGTCCTAATATTTTCCTTAATATTTCTCTCTCTTTCATTTCCATATTTTCGATTTCTCCCTTTTTGTTGAGAAACAAGCATTCAGAGGCATATAAACTTTCATGACGAACAACTGTTTCATAATGACGCTTTAAATATTATTTTAATCATTATTCCTCAAATGCGCTTGGTGTAATTTTTTTTTTCTATACAATTGTAATTAAAATAAATAGCTTTCAGGAAAAAAACAAAAGAGGCTCAAACTGAACAGGTGATTCCGCACCTACCCCCTCACCCCTGGCCCTACCTCCTCTCCTCCTCTCATTTTAGTTGAGAATATTAGTTTTAAATTAAAGCCGTAAATATTTTAAATTGCCCCCGACTCGACTAATTGGAGGGCTATCGAGTTGCTATTCCTGCATCAACTTTACACATCTCCCCCTGCTATTGTTCTCTGCCCACTTGATTATCCTTACCTACAGATATGAAGCCCACATGCTGTAATTTGTAGTTTCATTATTATTTTTACTGTAACATTATTATAATTCAAACAATTTAGCTATTTAAGTAAGATATATCTCGTTCCGAGTAATCATAGAAGAATTCGCATAGAGGTATTTCTTCTTGGATACTGTTTTCTTCAGGGATAATAGAACCTAGGTACTTAAACTTAAACACTCTCTCGAAGTGATTAAAGTTATAACATTAAATAGACAAGATATTCTAAAAGTAGAGAAAAATATAACCCGAAAAGAAATAATTAAAAGTGTTTAAATTTCTTATTTCTATAAACAGTCTCTAAATGAAACGAACAACAATTTATAGTTAAATGACAATAGTAAAAAGCCTGAGAAGCGATAAATAAATGGCAAGGTATGAGAATGATTTAATTGAAACCTAATAATATTATGTCATTAATATTCAAATAATATTATATAAATTATATATGATTATAAGGTATTTATTTTGTGTTTAAAAGTGATATAGAATAATAAATGAACATTCTGTGGTTGCTTCGTGATCAGTGGTGAGGTAATTTTAAAGGCTGGAAAACATCGAGGCTAAGTTAGTATCTGGTGATAAAGGGAAAATTGAGTTCTAATTTCGAATATCTACCGCTAGAATGCGCGCCCGGTTAAACAGTAACCGGTTACCAAAAAGTAACTGTTATAAGGAATAAGGAACCTCTTCGCAAGTAATACCTAAAAATATAAACAAACTAAGTATTGCTTGAGTAGAGAAAATACGGCAACATTTAGTCAACACAGTTTTGAGTCGTAGAACAGATCACATATTTCTGAACACTGAAGGCACTTAATGACGATCCTCAAACATACTATTTGCGTATTTTTATAACTTTATTTTTTTATTTTTTTCTTACAGAACTGCCTTAGAGATAACGCGAATATAATTTTTTATTTACTTTTTTTCATACCCTTCTTTCTTCCCACCTTCTCCCGATTCTTTTCGATTCCTCCTTCCTTTTTTCCTCGGTCCTTTTCTCACATCTCTCTTTCCCAGAATGACCTTAATTTCTTTTAGTCGTTTCCTATAGGCATCCCTATCGAAACAGCCTTGGTCTGTTATTTTCAGTCTCTCAGTTTCTTCCTTCATCTGTTTGATATACCCCCCCCCCCCAGCTTAAATAGATTTCTCTATTTAATCTCTCTGGGCCCATCCTCACCATATGCCCATGGAACCTTAATCTTCTTATTCTTAGGTCCGTTTCCAAATAATTTATTTCTTTGTATATTTCCTTATTAGGTCTCAACCTATAGCCTTCTTGTGTCTTCATTGGGCCGTAAATTCTTCTTAGTATTCTTCTTTCTATCCCTAACATTTTCCTTAGGCTGGGGAGGGAAGCGGTTTCCATTCCTGATTAATAACGTTGTACAAGAGTTTCTTAATTTTTTAAGAACTAAGACATTTTCTTTCTTTTTTAAACTTTGAATTTATTCAAACATGTTAATCAAAGTAATTAACAATTAATGATATTGGTAAAATACTGAATTATTTGCGTGAAACGTATAAGGGGAAGTATAACTCTGCAGTACCTCCTGCAAAATTTGACTTTTTAAATCTCTCACGCAACTCCTTTTCAGTCTAGTGCTTTGTAGCAATATCTTTTAGGAGTAAAGTATGACATAGATTTAATATTTAACTACTTAGCAATACATCATTCAATAACCCACAAGCGTAACAATGAAAAGTTTATTCACAACTAAGATAATAACCATGTCAATGAACCGATTAATAGTTTTTGAACTATTTAAAGATTATGAAAAACAAAAGACAAATTGCCTTAGGAGAAATAGAAACAGTTTTAAATCTAGGTAAAAGTCACGTTTTTCACATTATGCAATAGGTGAGTGAACTGGAAAAGATTTAAGATGTACAAGAAAACAAGCTATCTCTAATTTTTATTCATTAAAATATATATATATATATATATTTCGGTCAAAATTTAGGCCTTTATCAATTATAAAAAATATGCAAATACATAAAATATATTCGTGAGAACTGTATTTTAGATGATTTCACTTAAAAATATGTAAAGTACGTTTTAAAAACTAGATAATTGTGTGAAATAATTACACTGGCCGTCTTCCTTTTCATCTCTGAAAGACGCAAAAATAATAGCGACATCTGCTGGTACCCGGATGTATCTTTTGTTTTCATTATTAAATAAATTTTATCACGTGTATACTCAAATATAATATTAATAAAAAACTACGTCCAATAAATCTTATAAAAATAAATTTACAAAAATTAAGTTAGATTACATTAGTTCTCTCTCATCTATATTTATGTAGTACTCAAATAATTTAAATTTACTGATATATTCAACAAAAAATGCCAACAAGACATTGTTATAAAAAAAAATATATACGAGTATATAATATCAGAAGAGAACATTGAAAAAGAAATAGAAAATAGTTTAAAATTTTTCTAATGCAATAGCTTTTAATCTTCCCCTATAATCGATTTTCGATCGTTCATTAAGATGCCTCAAAAGAAATATTCCGTGACCTTGTTGTGTAACAGGAATAAAGTAATAGGAATGCAGCCTAAATAGATTTATATCCTTTATTTTTATATTTGTGGAATTTCGTTTAAAAAAATTTAATTCTAGTTCTTAAAATTCCTCAATGCTCCTTACTTTGTCACCAATAAACTTATCCATAAAGATCTTAATGTTCCATATGTTGCTGATTTAGCCCACACCAGATACCTATCCTATCATAGTAAACTCCATAAACACTCAAATCCGTTAGTTTCTCAACTTGCTTCCCACTCCATTCCAGATAATCATCCGATGCTTCTGATAAGAATTGAAGTGCTATTGATGAGTGGTTCTTCACAAATTATGCCATTGTAATCAATTCCCATAAAGTTACTTGTTCTATATATTCTTTACCGTTGAATAGATTTTAAAAAATAATAATAATTTAATTACAAATCCATATATAGTGCTGTCTCTAAAAGTTATTTTAATTTAGAAAAAACAAAATTAATAATATTCGACCTCTATGGACGTACGACTCACAAATGTACAGAATAGCTAAAAAAACACACATCCAGAATACAGATTCTCCAGTCAAAAACATGAAGACTCATTGCACAATCACTCAGATATGTCATACGCATACCCATAGTACAAAATCAAATCCAAACTTCATACAAAATATTTCACGACAAACTATGGCCTCTAGAAGTTTGCCAGAGAATACCCAAAGAAGACTTAATTGGAGTAGGTTGAGAGATCTATTCCGTTAAAATTGATTAAATATCTTGTAAGAATAAGTAACGCTGGGTCCTGACTTCTCTCATGCCAATTATTTTGAATAAAATCATCACATCTGCTTGTTGTCACAGGATAAGTGACAGGTGTGGATTTAAAAATTAAAGAGAGAAAAAAAAAAAGAAGATATTCAAGAAAACGTAGATTAACTGTGCTGCTGTGGCAGTATTACCGCGGTCCATATAGGAACTGATTAAAATCGCCAAATCCTGTAATACATTGCAGTAACAATTATAAAGTCTTTATTCCTTCATTGGATCGAAGTTTAACAATGCACCATTTTATTTTGAACAGAGAAGACAAAAACTGGAAGCCTATTAACTGACGATAAGACAGAAGCGGTCTTGCTGTGAAACGGTTTCTCGGAAGCATACAGCACAGCCCCCACACGCCCCAGGCCGGATTTGATTACAAAGCTCCTCAGGAATGCGATAATTGCCCCACCTGCGACAATTAGAACAGACTTGGAAAGGTTAGCTCTAGTGTCTTGGATCCAGTGACTTGCGGCATTCGTAACAACCTCCTTCAACGGCTGCGATCCGATTACTTACAAAGGACTGCACAGAGTAGCCGAGCGAGCAGATTAGAACAACAATGCTAATAAGAAAAATAATATTAATAAATCTGAAACACTTAACAGGAAACAAGAACTAGAAGAAATCAAAAAGCAAGAGAGCTGAATATCACCATAAAAATCCAAGGAGGAAGATATACCCAAGACGGTTACAGGCTACAGTCAATCAAAACAACAGAAATTTTTTGGACATCTCACGAGATTGCCGGATAACCGACTGTCAAAAATGATATTAGATTATGTTAGCCCACTTAAGAGTTCAACATCTTGGCTAGGCGAACTGACATTTTGGAAAGAGACACCTTAAAGACACCAAGTCAACAATGGGAAGTTACATAAGAGGAACCGAAACAAAAGCAGTAGAGTGGTAAAGTAGTCAGAGGAACGTAACGAGCTTTATCGGAAAGAATGAAAGCATATTGGAGCAACAAGAAGAACCCAAAAAAAAACTTGTGCTACTTCCATTAAAAATGTGCTAAATCTGAAAATAAATTCTAAAGAGGATTTAAAAAAATAATTAAGTACCAAACTCTTGATTTCCGGGCAACGTAGTTATCGTTAGATCATTGAATGATCGTATTTTCTTTTAAACAAGAGCGAATATAACAACAAAGGTAGCAAATACAAAAAATTTATCAATTATAAATAAATAATTTTATGTTACGATCCAAGACTTAAACGACAAGAAGCTGCCCGTCGTTACAGACTACTTCAACATTTACTAGACAAACGTTCAAACCTCCCAATTAATTACGAAAGACTCATTTACATGACCGTGATTAGACCAATATGGACTTACGGAGTTGAGCTTTGGGGCTCTACTAAACCATCCAATTCATCCCGTATCCAATCCTTACAATCCAAAATCCTTCGAAAAATCCTCAATGCCCCTTACTTTGTCACCAATAAACTTATCCATAAAGATCTTAATGTTCCATATGTTGCTGATTCAGCCCAAAAAAGATACCAATCCTTTCATAGTAAGCTCCATAACCACTCAGATCCCCTAATTTCTCAACTTGCTTCCCAAACCATTCCTGATAATCCTCCGAGGCGTCTGATAAGAAGATGGCCCAGAGACCTTCTAGTGTAGGATTTTTATTAAATTGCTACTGATGAGTAGTACTTTTCATTCAAGGTTTGTCACCTTATTGTAATAGTTAACAGCACATTTACTTGATATATAAATAATGTACAATTGTAAATTTCAATACATTGTTATTAAAAAAAAAATTAAAAAAAAATGTTAACGATCAATGAATAATCATTATTTTTTTAATTAAATACCTAAACTTTGAAATATATTTATATCGCACATTTTTATTATTAGGATCGATAAATCATTTGCCACTTAAATTGGAATGCTTTATTTGAATACTGGTTTAGAATGTAAAACATTACCAGTTCTAAAACATACAAAAAAAAACAACCCAAAACATAATAATATATTTTTAAAAAACAGCCCCAAAGCTCAACTCCATATGCCCAAATTGATCTAGTTACAGTTATTTAAACGAGTCTTTTGCCATTGAGTGGAATTTTAATATAATGTAATCTATGTAGCAAAGTGCTGATGTTTTGACATTTGCTGTATGTTTTTGGAAAAGGTGATGATGTTTAATATTCCAAACTAGTTTTCTAAATAAAATAATCCCAATATAAGTGGCAAGTAATTCATGAATCCTAATTGTATTGATCCTTCGATACCTTCATGGTGTACCTAAAGAGATTATTATTTTTATAAAATACTTACATTAACTTTTAAATATATTCATATTTTTTGGAATCTACTTACAACATCACATATATTACATATTTATTATATTTTCTGTATAATGTATTTAAGATTATTAAGCTTTCCTGATGTATGTGAGGTGCGGATTTCTAACTTTCATGAAATGACTTATCTTTTTGTTTTCAACAATTGAAGTAAAAGATTAAACTAAAATAAATTATTCATGATAATTTGATCAATTGTTCATTCACAGGCGTATCAATGTCTTTATCTTTATTATTATTTACTATTATTTAATAACTACCGAGAAATTCTACCTAAGAGGAAAATTGGTATAATTATCGTACCTCAGGGGAATTAACGAGTAGATTATTATACCGGCGATATCGAATTAAACATACTACCCAGAATACTAAGTAGCCACATCTAGCGCCACTAATACCAATACAAAATAATTAATATTATTTATTTAAAGTAGTGAGAACCAATTCAGGGAATCCCCTTAGAGAATTTAACTTTGTATTCACACACATGAATATATATGTATATATAAATATGTAAGCTCAGACAGTAAAATAACAATTTATTTTGGCGACGTTTCAAGATTATATTGTTCTTATTATCATTCCCTACAGTGAAAAAAACAGGCTACAATAAAATTATATAAGTTACACAGGCTATTTCAAAAATAAAGTTAGAAACAATATAAATATATAAAAACATTCCTTAGAAGATATGACTACATATAATTACAAACTATGGAGGATTATGAAACTACTTACAATGTTACTAGTGGATAGTATACAATTTGAAATGGGGAACTCAAATTTGGGGGGGGGGGGGGGGGGAAAGGAAGAGATAAGGGTTGATGTAGGTATTTCCAAACTTAGTGGTATTCCTAGGTCCAGGTAGAAGGGATTGCCTTCTTCTTGTGTAATATATAAATGGATAAATGGTTTGTTGGTTTATGCTGTATTTGATATATAAATGCATATTAGTCTAAATGTGTTAAATGGGAATAACAGGTGTTGAAATTTAGAGGGTCTGGTTTTTTGTTTATTGGGCGATTCCTAAATTTTTTCTTATATATTTTGTTTATTTGTGACAAAGTAAGGAGCATTAAGGTTTTTAGAAGGATTTTGGATAAAAGTATTATATAGAAGAAGAGTTATAAGGTTTAGTTGAGCCTCAGAGCTCTATATGTACAAATAGGTAACTGATGCAAATGAGTCTTTTGTAGTAAATCGGAAGTTTTGAATTTTAAAGACTAACGCTAAAACCAATATAGTGTACAGTGATTTTCTATAGGATTGTAATATTTATGAATTATAGAAACCATTTATTTAGACTGATTTACAGCAATCGTAATAATAAAACGATTTCGAATAAACCGATATGAAATATGTTCTGCAGCAGCCGACAAAATATCAACTATAAAAGAATTTAATACCTAATATAATTATGATGATGGTTGTATTGTTGACTGTTAGTTTTAACTAAGGAGATGAATTTGTCAGGGGTGCAGTCAAGGTTGAATAAACACAGCCAGTTTTTTAAATGAAAAACTTATATTTTGGCGTGCCAACGTTTCGACCTGCCTTGCAGGTCTTCATCAGGGCTAAAATAACAAAAAATTGGATGTGACCAAGATGATACTAACATTAAAAAAATAAAAAAATAAATAATAAACATAATTTAAAAATGAAAAAGAAACAAGAAAAAAAAAATTTGTAGTTAACTAGATAATTGAATACAAAATAGTAGTGAAGTTTAGTCGAAGATACAGTTGTAATAGAGTAATTATATAATTTAAATTGAATAATATAAATTTAAAAA
Organism: Euschistus heros; assembly: GCA_003667255.2. Taxonomy (NCBI): domain Eukaryota; kingdom Metazoa; phylum Arthropoda; class Insecta; order Hemiptera; family Pentatomidae; genus Euschistus; species Euschistus heros. Next base: position 672,406 of record RCWM02000514.1, read on the forward strand.
TTTTGTAAACTAATATAACAATACAAACTAATGTTACAATTTTATTAACAGATGTTTTTTATTAGGAATTAAAAAAGGTATAAGGGATCTATATGAAAAGGAAAATGATAAAATAGAAAGGTAAGCAAAATAATAAAGTTGGCATAACAATAAACGAAGGAAGAGGTTCAGAAAATATGAGAAATTAAAATAAATGGACTTACTGAAGTAGTCTAGATGAAGGCTTGACTAACAATGACTGTTAAAAAATAAAATCAGGCAAAAGGGGGGTGGGGGATAATGACTTGCAGAAAGTAATTAAGGGTGGCAGTGGCTAATATAACATATGAAAGGGGGCGCATGGTGGATAAAAACCGAACTATATTATTTTAAATTTTATTTAAAAGGCGTGGAAGATGTTAAATATTTCGCTATCACCGTCAGCAAAAAAAAAAAAAAAAAAAAAAAAAAAAAAAAAAAAAAAAAAAAAAAAAAAAAAAAAAAAAAAAAAAAACAATTAAATAAAAAATAAATAAAAAATAATTAATAGTGATGGAAAGGTTATAGTTTTTTAATAAGATTTAATACTTGGGAATAAGTGAGGGAAATGTATTGTTTATCAATTTTATGGTTTACAGGATTAGGTTCTAAATGGATGTAAATGGATTCTGATAATAGACGTTTACTATGGTTGGGGACAGTGGCAAGGATAGATGCTTTTTCGAAATCAAAGGTATGATTTAATGATAAGGAATGTTCTGAAAGTTTGGAGGCGGAGGGATTTTTGGAAGAGATGGAAAGTTTGTGTTGGGAGATGCGGGCTTTAAGGTGATTTTTGGTTTCACCAATATATGATGAATGGCAATTAGGGGAGGAACATGGGATACGGTAAACAACATTTGATTTAAGTTGGAGAGGAATAGGATCTTTTAGGTTGGTGTAGATGTTTCGAAGTTTATTCTGTGATTTAAGGCCTAGACGTAGGTTAGGGAAGGTTGAGCGAAGAGACTTTTGAATGTTATCAGAGAGGAAGGGGATATAAGGTAGGGATCTGTATAAGAATACAGAGGGTGGAGGTGCGGGGGAATTAGAAGAAGGAAGGTTGGGGGTAGGATGATTGAGGTAATTTGAAAGTAGTTTATCGATGGTCTTAAGCGGGAAACTGTTAGATTGGAGAATTTGTTTAATACGTAATATGTTAGTCGTGTGGTATTGGGGATCAGATAGGGAGAGGCAGCGATGGATGAGGTTCTTGGCGACATTGATTTTTTGATGATAGGGGTGTTGAGAATGAAAATTTAACAATCTGCCAGAGTAGGTAGGTTTTGTGTACCAATTAGTGGATACAGTGTGGTCAGGATTTCTAGTGATTAGGAGATCAAGGAAAGGAAGGGAATTATTAACTTCACGTTCGACAGTAAAACGGAGTCGAGGGTGGTAAGAGTTAAAGGCTGAAAGGATAGAAGGAATATTTTCGGGATTAAGGACAAGAAAAAGGTCATCGACATACTTTTTAATAAAAAGAATGTCTTTAGGAAATGATGGTAGAATGGAGTTCAGTAGATCATTAAGGACGATGTTGGATAGGTCTGGTGCAAGTGGATTGCCCATGGCAAGCCCGGAGATTTGGTGATAAAACTTATTATGAAAGGAAAGGTAACCTGATTTGCAACAGAGTTCTAGAGATTTTAGGTATGAGGAACGGTTAAGTGGGGTGTGAGGTTGTATGGATGTCCAATTATTGTTTACAATAAGGAGAGCATTGTCAATGGGAATATTGGTAAATAAACTTTCAATGTCAAAGGATACTAGAATGAAATCGTCGGGAATGTTAAAGGATAGTAGTAGTTCTCGTAGGTGGAAGGAACTGTGGATATCGTATGGGTTATCATGGCTAAGGATTTGAAGAGATGGAAGGAGGAATTTGCTAAGCTTAAGGGAGGGTGAATTGATATTGGAAGTAATAGGACGAAGAGGGGTATTGGTTTTGTGGATTTTTGGAAGACCATAAAAACGAGGAGCTACGGAATTATAGGAGATAAGGTTTCTGTAAGTAGGATAGTTTATCTGTTTAGATTCTAAAAGGGATTTAATGTGTTGGTTGAATTTAGTGATTAGGGAAGGAGTAGGATCACGTTTGGTGGGGAGATAGGTAGTGGGGTCAGAGAGGAGTTCTAACATTTTTTCATTGTAATCAGTTCGGTTCATGATTACAGTTTTGTTACCTTTATCTGCTCTTGTGACAATAATCTGATCGTTAGATTTTAAAAAGGATCGGGTAAAAGATATATCTTCGAAGAACTGAGGAGAAAGGGTGGAAGGTTGAGAGGGCGGGTGTTGCAGGTGATTAGAAATAATATTGCTGACGGTGATGCGCGACAATTCTCTATCTTCATCGGTACATTTAAGTAGGTCATCTCTGTAGATGTATTCTAAATCGGTGAGTAATTGTGGAAGAATAGGGTGAATTTTTGACTGGGGAGTAACAAAATTGGGACCTAAACTTAGAATATTCGAGACAGGAGGAGGAATTTCGGTTGAGGAGATGTTATGAATCCATGATTGGTCTCCTTTAGGATAAATTTTGTGGCGTATTGAATTTTGGTATAGTTGGTCGAATTTTTTTATCAATATAAACTTTTTAATATAAAATTTTAAATAAAATTTAAAATAATATAGTTCGGTTTTTATCCACCATGCGCCCCCTTTCATATGTTATATTAGCCACTGCCACCCTTAATTACTTTCTGCAAGTCATTATCCCCCACCCCCCTTTTGCCTGATTTTATTTTTTAACAGTCATTGTTAGTCAAGCCTTCATCTAGACTACTTCAGTAAGTCCATTTATTTTAATTTCTCATATTTTCTCAACCTCTTCCTTCGTTTATTGTTATGCCAACTTTATTATTTTGCTTACCTTTCTATTTTATCATTTTCCTTTTCATATAGATCCCTTATACCTTTTTTAATTCCTAATAAAAAACATCTGTTAATAAAATTGTAACATTAGTTTGTATTGTTATATTAGTTTACAAAATTTTTAAATTTATATTATTCAATTTAAATTATATAATTACTCTATTACAACTGTATCTTCGACTAAACTTCACTACTATTTTGTATTCAATTATCTAGTTAACTACAAATTTTTTTTTCTTGTTTCTTTTTCATTTTTAAATTATGTTTATTATTTATTTTTTTATTTTTTTAATGTTAGTATCATCTTGGTCACATCCAATTTTTTGTTATTTTAGCCCTGATGAAGACCTGCAAGGCAGGTCGAAACGTTGGCACGCCAAAATATAAGTTTTTCATTTAAAAACTGGCTGTGTTTATTCAACCTTGACTGCACCCCTGACAAATTCATCTCCTTAGCTAATATAATTATTTATTATTATAAATTGTGTGTTGAATAATTACTCAGCTATGAAAGGAAACGATCCAATTCAAAATCCCTAAAGTCAAATCAGGTCCAAATGACTAAATAGACATGGGATTAGAAACAGATGGGAAAGGTACAGCCGAGAGGGAGAAAAACAAGCACAATTTGTCATTTATTGTCAGGCGACCCACTCCTTTTCGAGACCCATTAATACAGATTCAGACAAAACCGAACAAATATTCAGGCTAAACAATCAACAAACAGTTAAAATAATAGAATACATAATCATCCATAAATTGACTGGAGAAACCATTCGTATTTAAACATTTTCAAGCTGATAACAAAAGCATAGCGAACGAACCATTTGATGATCTAATAACCACCGAAAACAATTCGAAAATAAAACAATTCAAAGTAAATTGAAAACGAAAGAGATTTAATAATTTTTGAATGGGCTTTTTACATCTACAGACAATAACCTAATATCGCACAGGGAACTTTGGCAACAAAAAATAAATAAATAAAATAAAGCTAAATTATATTGGGTTGTTTCACATGAAATGTCCGTTTTCAAGGTAAAGGGATTTTAGTAAAAATACAATATGAAAACAATATAATTTTATTCGAAGTATTTACCTTCTTTTTCTACACATTTTTCCCAACGTGACAACAACTTTTTTATCCCGGATTTGAAAAACTCTGAGCTTTGAAGTGAAACAAAATCTGAAAACGCACTTTTGATTTCAGCATCATTTGCAAAAAATTTTCCTCTGCAGAAGTTGTCTAAATTCCTGAAAAGGTGATAATCTGTTGGAGACAAGTCGGGAGAATATGATGGGTGCGGAAGAACTTCGTACCCCAGCTCTTTCAATTTATGCATGGTAAGTTTTGAAACGTGGGGTCTAGCGTTGTCGTGTAGGAGTATAGGGCCCTTCCGATTTACCAATCCAGGTTGTTTTTTTTTCAATAATTTTTCGTGCATTTGGCCAATTTCATTGCAGTAGGTTGTAGAGGTAATGGTCTCACCTCTAGGCAAAAAGGAATAATGTATGATTCCAGCCATGGACTACCATACTGTAACCATCAATTTTTTCGGGTGCAAATTTGGTTTTGGCATTTGTCCTGGGCTTTCGTCGATGTCTAACCACTGCCCTGACCGACGCTGATTGTCATAAGCAATCCAGCTGCCGAACGACCTAGTTTAAACTCATAAAAAAATATTACACGAAAATCGCGTGTTTCCATGTTCATATTTGAAGGTATACTAAACAGTGTGTAATTGATTGGGAAGCTAATGTTTATAAAAGAAAAGTAGAGGATTAGTAACTGCTTGATTATGATATGTTAACTTTGGAAGTAAACAACAGAGACTCGCAAAATCCTCTATGTATTTCAAATATTATAAAATCGGACATTTTATGTGAAACAACCCAATAAGAATTTAAAATTATTCAAAATCATAAATGAAAAAAATAAATAAATAAATAAATTACTGTTCTAAACTAATTTATTGTGCCTACGTTAAGCCTCCACCAGGATTTAATAAATATAAATTAAAAAATAGAGAAGTACAGTGTACAAATATCCTTATAAGGAACATAAGTCAAAGATTTATTAGAACAGATACCTAAAATATGAAGTACCAATTAAATTCAGGAGGAAATTAAAATTAAAATCCGTAAACGCTAGTAATTTCTCATTTCTGAGAAATCAGTTCGTACTTAATGTTTAGAATTTTTTAGAATTATGATTTATGCCGAAAAGGATATTGCTTTCAGATCTGCCAGGATTTGACGATTTTTGGCGGCCGAAGGACATCCTTGGCCACTCTCCTTTCCCACTTAGAGTTAGTTTTCGTCCTTAAGGATACTATTTTAAGGTGGTGGAAGGACATTTTTGGGCCACATATAAAATCCTCGTCAAAAGTATCGCAACACTTTGAAATATTTGTGTTATATAAAAACGTATTTTTTTTTCATAATAAAGAAAGGTTCTGAAGTCTATAATAAACATTCCTAAGTTTAGACATAAACAATTTTTATTTAAAAAATTACAATATTTCTTCCAATAAACAAAAAAGTTAGAAAACTTTTTTAAATTTTTATTTTTTACAATTTTATCTTTTAACTTTTAAATATATATTTAATAAGACATAGTGTCCCCTCTGGCTTGAATGACTGCTTCCACTAGTCTTGGAATACTTGTAAATAACGAAACGAACGATAAAAATGGACTGAAGGAAATTTGAAAAAAATAATCTAAAATTCTATCGTTTGTTGTTAACAGGGGAAAACATTACTGTGTCTCATCCTTAATGTCTTACGTTTAATAAATAATATTAATATGAATATAATCCAAGTATGGATTAAGGTAAAAATGAGGAAAATCTCGAGAATTAGGGGTGTTGCATACTTTTGACGGGAGGTTATATTGGTTTTCGTACTTAAGGATAATATTTTTTAAATAATTCAAAATTTAACGGTGTTTACGTTAGGATATTCCGCCATTTTAGTCCTTTTAGATTTTGTCCTTTAGGATACGATTTTGTAATATTCTAGGATTTAACGGTTTTTAAATTATCCGAAGGATTGCCGCTATTGTTGCTTTTTTTTAGTTTTCGTCCTTAAGGATATTATTTTGAAATATTCCAGGATTTAACGGTTTCTAAAATGGCGCCAGGATATTCTCCCGTTGTTAACGCATTCCACGGAAAGTTGGAGATAGTTTTGAAAAACTATCAACTAGAGTTATTCACAGATGATAAACGTGGCTGTTATGCTCGGGAAAAAACAACTTCAAACAAAAATTTTTAGAATTCATTTTTTTTAACTTACAAATTATTGAAATTTACAACTGTACAAATATACATTTAGTAAATATGTTAAAAACGGATACAATAACATGGTAAAACTTGAAAAGAACTACTCATCAGTAGCACTTCAATAAAAATCTGAACAAGAAGATCTGTAGGCCGTCATCTTCTCAGACGCCTCGGGGGATTTGAGAAACTAGTGGATTTGAGTGGTTATGGAGCTTACTATGAAAGGATTGGTATCTTTTTTGGGCTAACATATGGAACATTAAGATCTTTATGGATAAGTTTATTGGTGACAAAGTAAGGGGCATTGAGGATTTTTCGAAGGATTTTGGATTGTAAGGATTGGATACGGGATGAATTGGATGGTTTAGTAGAGCCCCAAAGCTCAACTCCGTAAGTCCATATTGGTTTAATCACGGTCATGTAAATGAGTCTTTCGTGATTAATTGGGAGCTCTGAACGTTTGCCCAGTAAGTAATAATTCAATATGTTTTTTTTTGTTTTGTTTTTTTAGTTTTAGGGTTTAATATTTTTTCTTAAATGTTTTCAATTATAACTTAACCCTGTACCTCATTTAGAAATTATTTTCTACTTACTCGTAACTTCTCTTTTGATCATGTTATAACTTATTTATAGAGAAGAAGAAAACCAGGGATGCAGTCAAACAGAAACGTTTAAATAGAAATACTTTAATTAGTTTACGATTCATAATAAGGATCAGTCATCGTTCGTCTGCTCTGCTCTGTGTGGTTCGGTGGCCCCGAAGAAGACCTGAAAGGCAGGTCGAAACGTTGGCACGGATTAAAGTATTTCTATTTAAACGTGGTGTTTCTCTTTGACTGCATTCCTGATTATCTTCTCCTCCATTTATCTTAACAGTCAATTATGCTTTTATTATGTATATATATCTATATATATATATATACAGCTATAGCTAAATAAAAGGATCGCGGGACTGAGTTTTTAAAAAGAGGCTTTATTCTGAATTACATACATTGATCAAGAAAAAAACAGAATTTATAACTTAATACAAAAAACTTCGTGTTGAACACCTGTACGTCCTAACGCATGACTGCAGAGTGTCGCTGAGGCTAGGTGGAGGGGGCCTTTTATAGGGTTTCTGGGAGTGGGGATACCATATATTTTATTTATATTGCTAAGTCCATAGAGGTACCCATAATATATATATATATATATATATATATATATATATATATATATATATATAAACTATGAAATAATTCTTGATTATTAAATATTTTTTAAATATATTTTTTATCAATATTTTTTATTAAATATTATTAAAAAATATTTAATAATCAAGAATTATTTCATAGTTTAATATATATATGACAGCTCGTCAATAGATCCGTTTAAAGTAATGTTCAAATTGAACATTCATCCCCGAATTGTACATCGCAATTGCGAGTGCCCGGGGGTATGGATCAGTGAAGAAAGGGGATTTCCCTGGTTCGAATACGAGCTCGGTGGCCTAGTGGATAAGGCACTACGCTAGAGAAGTGGAGACTTGGGTTCGAATCCCAACCGGGGTCAAATCTTTTTCTCTTCAAAAAAAAAAAAATATATATATTATATATATATATATATATATATATATATATATATATATATATATATAATTTACTTTTCTGTATTTTCATCATTTCAACCCTTCTTTCAATTTTCTTCAACCCTTCAACCCTTCTTGACATGATAATGTCAATGCTTTACATACCACGATTCCTATTGTTTATTCACCCAATCATATTTCATTTTATTTTATCATATAAGAGTACAATTTATTTATTTACTTCAATAATTTTTTTTTACTTTTATTTTTTCATGATGAACCAAAATTATTTATTAACCTCATTTACTATTTCTGTATTTGACTTATTTTTTTGTTTTCGCTATCAAAGTTGGCCGAAATTTTGGCTAATAAATATGTTTTTATCAAACATTGCCTTCTTTTTTTACTGATCCCCAACTACATCCTATAAAATGTAACAGGATGAGTCAGAAAAAAATATAGTTTCCATCGTGTTTGATTTGGAATCTATCTCTAGCTTACATTGGAGGGCAATAAATTGTTATAAAAAGTTCATGTTTGTTCCGGCCTGAATCGACTAAAGGTAGAGAGCATATCGCCTTTCCGGGACCAGTAGCTACTTCTTTCCCTATGTCTCTCAAATATCGCTTACTAACTGTCATATACGTTTTACGAATACCTGCCCCTTCAAGAACGCAGACTGAAAAACAGTTCTCAATTCTATAGCAACTAATAGACTAAATAACCAAAAAAAAAATAATTAAGCATATCCAACCCGAAGGCATATCCTACCGACATTACCTACAAGTTTTAGAATTTGGATTGATGAATTAATTACCACTTCTATTGGAATTATTTTATTAGAAAACTAGTTTCGAATAATAAATATTCGAAATTAGGATATCTGTTAGATCCCCTCAGAACTGAAGATGAATGTTTATCATTCGAAACTAGTTTTATAATAAAATAATCTCAACAGAAGTGACAATTAATTCATCAATCCTAAAATAATAGGGCGTATAAAACAAAAATGACCGTTTTATTAAATTCGAGAGTTCAAAAGTGTGTAAATATCTTTGCTATTTATTATTTACCAATACTTAATATTCCCTTTAGAGCATTCTCTAAGCTTGTTTCTAACACTGGACTTCTTCAAAAAGAGCCTCAGTTTAGTTATTTATTTCAAAGAAGAAACATGACAGTGTCCTAACAAATTCTTGTAATTTTAAGACAGACCAACTCCTCCATATTGTATTTTTGTGAGTATTAATTGTATTTTATATCAATTAATACTCAATCAATTTTTTTTTATAAACCTCATTAAAACATATAGGTTTTCAACCCTCATTGCTTGTAATAATGCCCCCATTCAATTTTCGATTTCCTTAACTATGAGGAGTATGAAACAACTTACAATGTTACTGGTGGATATGATATTGGTATGATAACTGGGGAATTTCTGAAAAAAAGGTTGTGTGTGTGTGTGTTCTTGGGCGCTACAGTCCTTGCAGGACCTGGGCCTCTGCCACCATCCTTCTTCATTCCTCTCGGTCCTTCGCCAGGTTTCTCCAATTCCGTATCCCTAGCTTCCGCAAATCCTCCTCCAGGTCATCGATCCACCTGCGCCTGGGTCTGCCTCTCTTCCTTTTTCCTCCTGGCGTGCCATCAAACATTTTCTTTGGTAGCCTGTTGGGTTCCATTCTTTCGACGTGTCCCAACCATCTAAGCCTGCCTTTCTTAATGGCACTGAGTATATCAGGCTCACCATATAATAGCGCAATCTCGGCGTTGGTTCTTATCCGCCACCTGTGCTCCTCTCTCACAGCACCAAAGATCCTTCTTAATATTAATAAGGATGTTCTTCCTCAGCCTCAAAAAATCGTCAGATCCTGGCTGATCTGTAAAACAGTGTCCTTAAAAACAGAAGCCATCTCTTAATCCCGCCCCGAACCCCCACCGCCACTCTTCTATATCGTACCTTTTTAGCAAAAAGAGTAAACGGGAAGGAGTCGTTAGCGTTGAATTAATATCCTTCCGCCGTCTTAAAACAGTCAAATAGTCGAATATTTAAAAAAAAGTGTTCTTTTTAAATCCGCTATCTTAAAACCGTTAAATATTTTAAAACAGTATCCTGGAAGACAACAATGGAGGAAGTTATCCTTCGGATAACTTAAAAAACCGTTAAAACAGCAATCCTTAAGGACGAAAAAGCTAATTCTAATTGTGGTTGGAGAGAGTGGCCAAGGATGTTCTTCCTCGGCCTCAAAAAATCGTCAGATCCTGGCAGATCTTTAAAACAGTGTCCTTAAAAACAGGTTAAGGATGGGAATTTCCAAGAGGTTTTCCCAGGTGCAGGTAGACGAATTTCCGTATTTCTGTGGGAATATAAATGGATGAATGATTTATATGATGTTTATTATTATAAATGTATATTAAAGGTCTGAATGTATTAAATTGGAATAACATGTGTTGAGCTTTAGAACATCTGATTTTTTGTTTATTGCGCGATTTTTAATTTTTTGTATGGTTATCATTTCTTTAATACTTCGTTTAAAATTATTTTGTTGATGATGAACAATTTTGGGGGAATCAAATTTAAAAGAATGTTTTTTCCTGCCTGTAATGTTTAGTGAGAGCTGTTTGAACAGGTTTATTCGGGTTTTTACTTATAGACCTGCAACTGCATTTATGTTGATAAACACCGTCATTAGTGACATTATCCACCAGTAACACTGCAAATAGTTTCATACTCCTCTATATTTTGTAATTATATATTGTTATATAATCTAGCGCATGTTTTTATAGATTTATAATGCAGCTAACTTATACAGGTTGAGTACCTCGTAGTGTAAAAAAAAAAATTGAGTGATACTAGATCAAGAATGTAGACAAATGCCGCAGACCTCACCTTTCTATTCCAATCCGTTGCAGATATACGATAAATCAAAGATATTTTTTAGAAAACCACGTTTTTTACCATAAAAGCTGTAATATATCCGTTTTTAAAAAATATTTTTCAAACTTTGACCACATTTTCGGATTTAGCATTAAATTTTCAAACAGCAAAGCGCATGTAACCTTGACTTTTACAAACTTGAGACCTAAAGAACAGCTTAATCTTCACCTTATTTAGGGAAGTTACAGTCCCTTATATTACTTCAACGCTCACCGTTTTTCGAAAAAACTATCCATAAAACTGCAAATCTCACAAAAACTTTCACATTTAAATCAGCTTTCGAATGGTATGTTAAACGTAGTGATTCTGTTTCGATTTCATGGAGAAATGTTCTCATTTGGCATACAAATCAGTTACTTGTGTAAATAAAACATTATGACAATCCCTTAATGGAAACGCATTTAAAACATAATAAACTCTTCATTGGAATAAAAAACAAAGAAAAAAATTATTTTTTAATTGAAAATAAAAGAAAAATGTCAATAAAGCGACATCAGAACAGAGGATCTTAAGTTAGTACATTTTTTTTATTTATTATTATTATTTAGGATTTATTTTATTAGATTTTCAATGTAAGGTTTAAAACCCTATGATAATGAACATAGACCTCAATTTTGCCGTTAGCTTCTGAATGCAGATTGTGTTGAAGAATGCAACATTTTGAAGTGATTTTTATGGGCATATGAGTCTGTTTTTATAGGGGAAGGCATTTCTATCTTTTCACATATTTCAGTTACTCACGACTGTATATTATATTGTAACCAGTTTTTTAACTGTAGGGCATGATTATGAGAAAAATACAGTCTGTAAACGTCGCCAAAATAGTTGTTTTATTTATTCACTGAACCTCAAGAACCTTACGAAACATTTATATATGCATAATAAAAATTTAAAAAAACAAACCATCAATTGTAATCTTTTTAATTAAATTGAAACGACCTTTCGCCCCAAGAGCTATACAACTTGAGGGAGGACTTCTTGACAAAGCCCACCGCGGGTCTTGAAAGTTTCAAGCATCGACGAGCAGTTGTTGAACTTGGAACGAATAACTGTTGGGTCTAGCCGTTCGGAATAATCACATTATCTTGAAGAAGGGTTATTCCAAAATGGCACTCGATGACAAGAAGTTGTCCTGGGGAGTATAATGTCGCCATCAGCCGAAGACTTTGAAGTATCCAACAACTGCGGGAGCGAGGGATAGCCTGGGAGGGCATAGTTCAGGAAGGAATAGTTCAAGAATTTGATTCCAGGTCGATTATATTAGCTATCGATTATGTAGCGGACTCCTGAGCACCTTAAAGTCTTACTTAGTTGAATTTATTATGAATAAATAGTTTGCTAATAAATTTTAAGAAAGTCAAAAAATCTAAAAATACAACTTAATGAATTCGTAATGAACTCTGAGCGAAGTTTATAGCCTTTGCCCCATAAGTTAAATTATTAAATTAAATTAGTCTCACGAGTTTCTAACTTTATTTTAGTTTAGGGATTTCTAAAAAACATAAACTTAAAAACGTCCGCCTCAAGAAGGCGCTATCCCTAAGTGAGGGTAATTTAATTTAAATTAAATGAAAATAAAATATCACTTGAGGTACGCCATGATGGTATAGCAGATCAATACAATTAAAATTGAGGAATTAATTGTCACTTCTCTTGGGATTGTTTTATTAAGAAAACTAGTGCGAATGCTAAACATTCATCTCCAGTTCTAAAACATGCAAAATTTTCAAAGCATCAATACTTTGTCGCATTTCATGTTCTGATGTTTTGAAAATGTTGTATGTTTTTTAACTGAAGGTGAATGTTTAGCAATCAAAACTAGTATTTGTTTATTATAGTATATAATAAATGTACTATATTTTATATTTTTATATAAAATAGTATTTAATTCTAATAAAATGATTACGATAGATATGGCAATTACTTCATCGATCCTAAAATAAAATATAACGGTTTCCAACCTGTCTTCTACCTCATTGTTTGTTATAAACTAAATTAAATTTTCTTAACAGTTTGATTTCATAAGTATACCAACTGATGACGTAATAAAATAGGTTAGAAAAACAATTTTATCTTATGACAAGGTCTCTTAAGGATGAATGAATGAATATATACAGTATTTTGGACAAAAAAATCCCAATTACATACTATTGAAAACAAAACATAATGCAGTTAAAAAAAAAAAAAAAAAAAAAAAAGAAGAAAAATCGAATATAAAAACCGAATCTACTTATATTAAAAAACACATAATAAATAAAGCTTCATAAAAAAATTACTTATGCTAGTAAAAAAAACAACAAATAATAATAAAAACAATAAAGATAATATATATCGCACATGTGTATTTCAAAAGTGACACAACTCAAAAATCTGTATTTTTGAGTTTTCCTCATAGTTAAGTTCAATAGTCTTCTATTAAATATCCAAAACGTATCGAATTAATTTGAAATCCCACCTGATATATCTCACATGAGGTTGGGATTCAAGTACACTTTCGATAATTCATACAGGACAACGCGATTACAATGCGAGTTTATATATTTTTTTTTAATGCAGATTTTTGAGTTGTGTTACTTTTGAAATATATGTGCGTTTTATAAATACTTATTATACGAGGTGTGATCAAAAAGTTCCAGGACTGAATTTTTATACATTTATTCATACAACATACAGGTTATTCAAATTTGTCTCCTTCCAAGTACTCCCCTTGGGAAGCTACACACTTTTCCCACCGGTGTTTCCACTGATCAAAGGCCCCAGAAAACTCTTCTTTTGTAAAGGTGTTTAGCAGCTCCGTTGTTCTTTCTTTAATTTCGTCAACTGTTTGAAATCTTCGTCCTTTCAGGTGTCTCTTGAGCTTCGGGAAAAGAAAAAAGTCGGCTTGAGCCAGGTCAGGTGAGTAGGGGGCTGAGGAATGACAGTCATTGCGTTTTTTACACAAAAAGGCCATCTTTAAACCTCTTGAACCACTGATGGCAGCATGATCGGCTTAGACATTCTTCACCAAAAGACATTCTTCACCAAAACGCCTCTTGTAACATCAAAAAGGTTTCAGAAAACGTTTTGTTCAGTTTCACACAAACACATTGCTCTTCTTTCAAATTCATTTTCATAAAATAGCCAAACTCTACAAAACTAACCTCAAACAAACTGTGCTAATGTTACTTTCAGTGATGTTATGATTGATCTGCAAACACAGCTGTGTTCCTGTTGAGTCAGGCAATACAATGCTGCCAACCGCATCGCTGTGGGACATTGCATTCCCATAGTATATAAAAAGTCCTGGAACTTTTTGATCACACCTCGTACATACATAGAGAAATGTAACAAATGCAGAAAAAAAACTTAACAAATTAAATAAAAATAAATTACTATGGTACAATGTTTAGTGTAATGTCACTTTTGCCAGGAGTGGATATATAAATAAAGTTTTAAAAAATAAAAAATAATAATCTTGTAATACCTCTTAAACATTTTAAGGATTAAAAATCAGAACTATATATTCTTTATTAACATAAAAAAAAAAGTCGAACAAAGTTATTTACTATTCCCTAGGCCATCTTAAGTTAGCTGCTGTTAGCCTAAGGGTGATGGGAAGGTACTGGCAACAGGTGGCAATAGAACCCTGCTAAGGGACTGAGGGACTAAGGGAATACTCTATAATTTTAAATATTATTAAATCACTTTCTTTTAAAACAAATAGCTTCCTAAACTTATCTCAAGGGGGCGCTATCCCTAAGTGGAAGTAGAGAACGAAAACGGTTTATAGGCTAAATAAATAATGAATGTAATAAACAAAAATTTATAGAGGAAGAGGAAAACTGACTGATTTTAGGATTGATGAATTAATTGCCACTTCTATTGGAATAATTTTATTAGAAAACTAGTTTCGAATTCTAAACATTCATTTTCAGTTTTAAAAAACATAAGCACCTTGTTACATGGATTATATATACTAAAATTTTCAAAAATGTAAGACAAGAAATCAAATATATTGGTAACCACCTAAGAAGATCTGATATATCTGAAATAGATCCACCGTGGAAGGGAAGGGCCAGGTAGGTTAATTTTTTGGGTTTTCCCTATGACTAATTGGATTTTTCTTTTCCTATTGGAAACAAATTTAAAATAGGACTATTGGAAATATTTATCTGGCCATTTAAACATAAATAGGAGTTGGTTGAGGAGTGGAATCCTAATTGTATTGATCCTTCTATAACATCACGGTGTACCTCAAGTGATGAATGACTTTTTTCGAATTTGAGGGTCAGTCAATTAAAAACACATCATTATTCTTTTTTTTTTTATAAATAACATATCTTTTGTTTTTTGTCTCGGGTCAATAGTTTTGTCAAGCCTCAAATATTAACAGAATGTTTAATTAACACGCTAAGGCTCTGATGGTGTAGCTTACATCGAGAATTATCCAACAATTCTTTCAAGCAATCGATATAAAAGCAGTCGATTATTGATAGATATATCAATAATATATTATTTTTCCCAATCGGGTTATTTATTTTTTATTTTTAATAATTGTTTTAAATTTAGAGAAGATACCTATCCGTTTAAAGTAAACTCCATAACCATTCAGATCCAATAATCTCTCAACTTGCTCCCATTCTACCTCTGACAACCCAGCGAGGCGTCTGAAAAGAAGATGGCCTCGGGACCTTCTCATATAGAACTTTTATCGAAGCTACCAGTAAGTAGTTGCTCCAGCGATTGTCATATTATTACGTACATTATTATCCTATTTACTTGATGTATGTTATATGTGAGGAGGTAGCTTTCAAAACGTTTGTCACAGTAATCCCACTTTTCAGCAATAAAACAAATATTCCTAATTAGACTTATGGCATCTAAAAAAAAAAAAATCAACAAGGATCAGAAACATTCTTTACTCTTAACATACATAAATCGGTGGCTCTACATCCCGTCACCGAGACTGGGCCTCCTCCAAAAGCTTTCGCCAGTCAATCCTGTCAGCCGCAGCAGCTCTCCAGTTTCGGACTCCCAGCGGAGTCCGTGCGTCCAGTGTCACTGAATCCTCCCATCTCACATTTGGCCTGCCGACTTTTCTTCTCCCATGCAACTTTCCGGACAGTATCTTCCTGAGTATCGCCGAGTCATCCATGCGTGCGACCTGCCCGGCCCATCGAAGTCGTCCTATCTTGATAAACTTTACCAAGTCTGCATCCCCATACAGGCCAGCCAGTTCGACATTTCTTCTTCTTCTCTAAATTCCACCCTCTTTAACAGGACCAAAAATCTTCCTCAAAATTGATCTTTCAAAGATCAGAAGCCTATTTTCATCCTGTTTTTTAAAGGCCCATGCTTCTGATCCATAAGTTAAAACAGGACGGACCAAGGTTTTGTAGAGGGTGATCTTGGTCCTGCTAGACAGGAACCTGCTTCTAAAATGCTTCGCAAGGCCAAAGTAGCACCGTCTCGCTGTTGCTATCCTTCTGTTGACTTCTCGAGAGATGTCGTTTCCAGAGTTGATCTCAGCCCCGAGGTAGATAAAGCTACTTACATTTTCAAAATTATATGGTCCAGCCACAAATGGACCAATCCCTGGTCCATCTCCTCCGACTCTCATGTACTTGGTCTTAGCTTCATTAATGTGCAGCCCAAGTTTCTTTGCTGCATCTTCTATGGCCAAGACCAAAGCCGTCAGCGTATCCCAGAAGCTGTACCGCTAACTGTACCGTTAAAAAGGGTGGAACACAGTGGACAGAAAACGGTTTGATGAAATAACAAAGGGACAAAACACTGTTTGAAGTGGCTATGTTTTAGTTTACAGAAGTCAATGTTTGCTGTTTGGCACAAAAAAACAAACAAAATAATATACAACAAGTAAATGTGTTTACAGTGAATATAGTGGCATGTAAATAACTTGTGAAGAACTACTCACTAGTAGCACTTCAATAAAATCTACACTAAAAGGTCTCTAGGCCATCTTCTTTTCAGACACCTCGGAGGATTATCAGGGATGGAGGAGGAAGCACTAGTGAGACTAGTGGATTGGAGTGGTTATGGAGCTTACTATGGAAGGATAGGTATCTGGTTTGGGCTAAATCAGAAACATATGGAACATTAAGATCTTTATGGATAAGTTTATTGGTCACAAACTAAGGAGCATTGAGGATTTTTCTATGGATTTTGGATTGTAAGGATTGGATATGAGATAAATTGGATGGTTTAGTAGAGCCTCAAAGCTCAACTCCGTACGTCCAAATAGGTCTAATCACTGTCATGTAAATGAGTCTTTTGTAATTAATTGGGAGCTTTGAACGTTGTCACAAAATAAAAATGATAATTACATAATAGATGATGTATGTTAATGACACTCATAATTTTCGGGGAATATTTTCAATTTCTTGAGAAAGAAATTCCATAACATTTTAACACTTGGAGAGTCAAAAAGTAGAACCTTGTACGAGTGTAAGCGATTATTGTCAATGTTGTCAATAATGCAGCGTTCCTATTGGCTAAGTGGACAAAGCATGGTTTGAACTAAAAACAGGCTATGGACAAAACACTCTTTGCTCAAAAACCTGATTTTGTTTACTAATTTTGGATGGGGCTAAGCTGGTTTTTATGGTTAGTACTCATCACATATTGTAGGGTTCTGAAAAACAAATCTAGTGATACAAAAAACATTTTTTGTGACAAAACACATTTTGAAAGTTACCTCTTCATGTACAGCTGTAAATTTCAATAAATGGATAAATAAAAAATTAGAGAATCATAAATTTTGTATAAGAATCCAAATATTATTTTCTCATTTTACCTATTACTATAATTGCATAACCGTATTCATATGTAAGCAGGTAAAAAGGAAACGGATTCAGAAATCTATAAGAAAAACCAACATTTTATTATAAAGCAATCATATGATACCTTTAAAGCAAAAGCTAGTTATCTCGAACATATCGATTCATAAGTAATACTCAGGGACTTCATAACATCGATAAATAATTCATATTGATGAAATCGAATCGCTCCCTTATATACATCAATGTTTTAGTAATCGGATAAAATAAGATTAAATAATAAGGAATACTCTCGGTTAACCGATTTTCTGAAAACAGCGGTCTTTCTATGACAATATAATTCTTTTGTTTCCGTTATATCTTATTTTTGTTGCAAACAGTAGTACAATTTTAGAAATTAGGTCAACAATCAAACGTAGAGCAAAAGATACAATGCCCTAACTGTAAAAACGTAACTTTTTGCGAAACAGTGATATGTAAATAATGTTTATAAATTAATAATTTTATTCTCAGAACTTTTACTGTTGAAGGAAATTCTTCAAAATATTTAAAAAATGTTTGGTATAAGAAATGATTTATTATACCTTTTAGCGGAATATACAGGTTACCGCTCATAAATTCCGCGGATAATCTGGAAAATACAGTTAAATGTATTCATTATTTAAGTTTAAAAGAATTTTCTATTCGTATAAATTACAATTAACCTAAATAAACGTATAGATTATAAGTATTTAATAATTACTTTATTAATTGGTATTATTTAAAATATAATTACATAATTATTATGTAAATAGAAATAATTCATTAAAAGCTGAAATTTTTAGAACTAGTACCTATAAGCCTGTATACGTACGACAATAAAAAGTCTGCTATCCAAAATGGTGGATGAAAATGAGCATACATTTTTACAAATTGATGAATAAACGTAGCATAGAAATCTATCTTCATATAAATTAAAATCTAAAAGATAAATTAGAAACACTCGTGCCAAGTGATGATACGGAAAATTTAACACGAATATTTTAGCTTGGATACACCATGATGGTATAGAAGGATCAATACAATTATGATTGATGAATATTTTATTATAAACCAAACATCTCCACTATTTTCAGCAAATTTCCAAAAAAAAAACAAAAAACAATAAACATCACCCTCACTTAAAACAAATGGGGTGTATTAAAAAAAATGACCGTTTTGAAAAAAAATATTTGTATTATTATTTCTTTGATATAAAATACAATTAATACTCAAAGTATAGTCCATTGTTATCTACCGCCGTTACCCATCTGCTAGCCAATTGCTCGATGCCACGCTGATACCATTCCTTGCGATGGCTGTCAAAGAACTCTTGACAGCATTTTCAACTTTAGCAAAATTATCAAAAATTTTCTCTTGAAGAAAATGGGCCAGTGATTGAAACAAGTAGTAATCCGAAGGTGCGAGGTCTGGATTATATGGTGGATGAGGCAGGAGTTCAAACCCATGAAGTTCTGTAAACTTTTCTTTGGCTCGACTGCTGATTGTTGAGGAGTAAGTTAGTGAGGAACCAGTCTACAGGTCTTTTTCACCATTCCCGAGAGAGAAGATGGAGACTATGGAAGATGGAGAGAAGATCTTTCGACACACCACACTCCCTGGCAAGTTCGCGAGTATTTGTGGACGGATTTGACTCAACAGCTTCCTTCAAAACCTCATCAATATCCATTAATGGCCGCCCGGAGCCCTTCTTCCTTTCCAACGTCGAATCCCCACTTTTAAATTTTTTACAGTAATGTCTTAAAATTACGAGAATTTGTTAGGACACTGTCATGTTTCTTCTTTGGATTAAATAACAGAACTGAGGCTTTTTTTGAAGAAGAGCAGTGTTAGTAAAGTAGCTTAGAGAATGCTCTAAAGGGATTATTAAGTATTGGTAAATAATAAATAGCATTAAGATATTTACAGACTTTTGAACTCTGGAATTTGATAAAACGGTCATTTTTTTTTATACGCCCTATTAGAATGAACATATCAACGACGTATTTAAATTTTCTGAAATTTTTCAGGATATGAAACCAAATACGAACCTTAAAAAAAATTTATTTCAGTTGATTTACATAATCCTCCATGTCTTTCTGCCTAAACCTCGCACGTTTATCAATTGTTATATTGTTCTAAAACCTTGGCTGTAACCCTTCCCTAAATGTGGATCGGGCGTATAGGAGATTAAGCGATGAGCAAAATCATATGTTTGTTGGATTTGAAGTGTTAAAAAAACTTTGGAAAGGCGGGCGAGAATTAAATCGTCGCTTGATAAATTACGAACAATCCATCCTCACAATTATAAATCAAGCGGTAATGCTACTTGGCCCTTGCTAAGCGACGATTAGCGAATAACTGTTTAATGCCTTTAACATCCCTCAACCCAGCCTATACTACAATAGATAAGGTAACCTGTAGGATACCTGTAGTCCTTGTTGATAGTCTAGTTAGGGTACATTAGAGCGTTAAGCCCCCAAAAAACAACAAAAAAAAAACAAACAACATCAAACATACTGTAATAAACATGGGGTTTCTGAACAGAAGATTTATTAACAAAGAAATATAACAGAGTACAATTACGTACAGATAGAACAGACCAAACAACACTAGAACTAACTAGAACACATACTAAACTTCACTAACGAACATAAACACGCTAATTACCTTCCATCTTGTTATTATTACGTCACCTAGCAACGAATAATTTACTGCATGGCTAGCCTAGGTCACCTAGCAACGGGGGCAATTTCCCTTATTTCGTTACAATATGTATACTCTTTTGTTTTTAATATTTAGGTATTGATTCAAATTTACAACTGTATTGAATCCCTGTTTTGAATATCGAGAATACCTTTTAGAATCGGTTTGGACTAGAGATACCAAAATACTATCGATCCAGGAAACCCGCATTACTACAACTCACTTGACTTTGCAAAATTTAAAAAAAAAATGGATCTATAAGATCATTATGGATAAGTTTATTTGCGAAGATGTAGTGAGCAGAGGATACACAGAGAAATCCAAATCTCTCCGATAGCGAGCGGATGGGGAATCCCCGAGCATAATTGGACGGAAAAATACAAGAAAACTGGAACCTGAAGAGCAAGGTTTCAGAACATGTTTCAACCAAGATAAATGATATCGTAAATAAATTAGCAGAGGTGTTGTACTACATTTCTATAAGAAAATAACATTGGATTATCCAATTACAAACAAGTTTGAGACATCATTAAAGTAAAAGTAAAAGTAACTAAACATGTGTTTTCAGATGCTATTTTATGACGTAAACAATATATAATTTTATTATAACCATCTGTTATAATATATATAATAGATACCATTTTATTAATTTATATTTCTAGGCTTAAAAATAGATTGAAATGAAAACTATAAATAAACTATAAATTTAATATAATTTTTATTTTAGGATCTTCTTTACAGTTTATTTATTGCAGGAATAGGAACTTTTTTTAAATATTTTAGAAAGATAATGTTAATAATGAAAAATAAATTTCATAACTTCAATAATGCTGAATAAAAACCTACTACATTTTTTTAAATAAATGACATAGTTTTGGTCTAATACCATAATTAAAAAAATATTAATTCTTAATTGAAATGTAATAAAAATGTTGGAAAACGAAAAGAAAATGTTATTTAAGCAATTTACCTACGTGTTTAACTATAATTACACATAAGATATTTTTGTTTATAAGTCCATAAACATGATATCTTTTTCAGTATGATTGAATTCCAAATTTTACAATTGACTATTTAAGTTAAGTAAAGAAAACTGATGATTTTGCTATATTTTTCTTTTTTAAAAAAAAGAACACTTTGTAACACAGCGGCTCGTTTACAAAAAAAACAAACAACGTAACTATACTATAAACGAAGCGTGCCGAAAATTACCGATATCACCCAAATTCCAACGAAAGCAATGACCGGCTATGCCAACTAGTCGGCCGACTAATTGGCATTTTTGCATTCCGACTAGTCGCCTAAAGTCATAGTTACCCCATCTCTAATATATATACATATATATATATATGACAGATATTTCTGTATCTTTACAGAAGAAAGTAATTCAAATCGGTTTTATTTTTGAAAGAGTTGATTTCCTCAATTGTTTATTAAATATGTGTGTAAATTACCTCACAATTAATTAGTCTAGGGCATAGTATTCTATACCCCTAGATAAAGTGAAAAAAATGTTAATAAGAATTCGTAATGATGTATTTTTGGTAAAAAAATGTACCTAGTGTTCTACACCTCCGATATATATATATATATATATATATATATATATATATATATATATATTTGAGTACCCTGGTGTCTGAGCTGGCAAGCACTTGCTGCAGGAGTCGGTGGGCTTACTGGCCTGGAGTTTCGGGGTACCCGTTTTTGTTCTGAAGAAGATCCCATTAAATAAGGGGTCGAAACGTCAATAAAGAGAGGAAACAGGAGAAGGAAAAAAGGAAATATATATATATATATATATATATATATATATATATATATATATATATATATATATATATATATATATAAAATGGATAAATAATAATATTGTTTAAACAAAATATTGTTAAATATAAAGGACCTATAACCCGATTATTGTAAAATAGTTAATCATATATATATATATATATATATATATATATATATATATATATATATATATATATATAAACATAGAGACAGACGACTAAACTAAAGGCCAACGGTGAAGACTCAATAGGTTTTGAGCTGTCCGGGATGACGGTTACTCCAAATCCCGTTCCAATTCGGACCGGTCCACAGTACATCCTACGTCCTCTGAACAGCCCACATTCGTTTTTCTTTGTCCCGGGGGGCTGTCTTTTGCTAGAGCTCTCCGGAAAATAAAATATGAGCCACAACAATAACCCACCAAAAAAACACAGACAAATTTATGGCTCACAACTTTGCACATCGAGCTTGTGCCCCTTGTGTCCAGTAAAAATTAAAATCAGAAAAGAAAAAAAAAAAAAATTCTTTTTTTATTTTCACATTCGTATGAATTCATTATAAGATATGTTTCTAAAAAGGTGAAAACCTATGGATACATGCTTAATTTTAGCAAGCAGTTAATTTTACCTATCAATCATAAGGAGTTCAGAAGGTATTAATCAAACATTTTTGCGAAAAATACACAGAATACACTTAACATTATTCATTCAGGCCCACGAATCGCAATTAATTAAATAATAAATAGATGATTAACTAATTTAATAATTTACAAAATTTAACTGATTTAATAAAGATTAAACATAACATTTGTTGAAAACATAAAGAGGTGGTTCGAAAGAAAAAAATATTTATTTATATATATTTGTTGTCATAATTAAAAGGAGTTTTTAGTCATTTGAAAACATAAAACTGAAAAAATGTTTTGTTTTTTTTACCTATACAGAGAAAGAGTAAAGGTATAGTTGACTGTACAATAGTTTATGAAAAATATAGTCTGGTATGCAGTCAGGTTGTAGAAAGAAACACATAAAAGTTAAAGAAAACTTCTTAAGGAGTGGTGACGTTTCGGTCAGCATCGCAAGCCTTCGATACGGCTACAAATACCTCTTGCAATGAATTGTTTTATATAATAAATATTACAAGCTGCCTCTTAAAGGGCAATGGGTGTTATGGATGGAAAATAATTCATTCATAAAATACGTACAATTCAATTAAATAAAAATAAAATTAAAAAATCCTCTAAAAAAAAAATAATAAATAAAAACTACACAAAATATTTATTAGTTAAAGTCATTTGCATATGATTAGTGAACATAAAATGGTAAATTCAATAATTGAAAGTAAATTTTCATGTATAAAGTAAAAATTAACTAACAACGCTTCAGTAACTCATCTACCAGAATATATACACAAACCAGTATAAGATGTTACAAGTAAAAAATATTCCAAGGATTGGAACCGACAAAGGAAACAATATTGTTGATTGTTGATTGTTGATTGTAAACAGCATGTTTGGAATTGTATTTCAATTTAAATTGATACTTAATGTTTCGTAACGGGAAAACCCAGCCTATTATCTAACACACTCCTTGAAATTTCAAACAAATGAATCAGATGAAAGGCATTCCGCAATATGAAGGCTAGGAATCCAATTTTTATCTAAACAAGAACACATTCTATTTAAGTTAATAACTACGAATTATTATCATTAATATGGATTAATTTAAAAAATATTAATTTAAAGTTCATAACTTTTCGTTAAAGAAGAAAAATCGAATTTCTGGCAGAATAAAAATTTTTTTTTGCCAACGAGTTATTAATTTGTATATGCCCTGTAAATATATGTACAAGCCCTTGGAGTTAATGAAGTTCTTTTTTTTTTTTTTTTTTTTTATATGAATTTATAGAAATTTACAACTGTATAAAATAAATACACCAAAGTAAATAAGCTAATAACGATTACAATAACATGATAATACTTAAAAAGAACTACTCATCAGTAGCCCTTTAATAAAAAATTCAACACTAGAAGGTCTCTGGGCAATCTTCTTTACGGACGCTTCGGAAGATTATCGGGAATGGAGTAGGAAGCAAGTTGAGAAACTAATGGATTTGAGTGGTTTTGGAGCTTACAATGAAAGGATAGGTATCTGACTTGGGCTAAATCAGCAACATATGGAACATTAATATCTTTATAAATAAGTTAATTGTTGACGAAGTAAGGAGAATTGCGGATTTTTCGAAGATTAGATACGAGATGAATTGGATGGTTTAGTGGAAACCCAAAGCTCAACTCCGAACGTCCAAATAAGTCTAATCACAGTCATGTAAATCATGTAAAAGTCTTTTGTAATGAATTGGGAGCTTTGATCGTTTGTCTAGTGAATTTTGAAGTAGTCTGTAACGACGAGCAGTTTCTTGTCACTTTAGTCTTAAACAAAGTTTTAAGAACCTTTTTCTATTAAAAATGGGTTATAAAATTGTTTATCTCTTAAACATTTGTCTGATTGTCTAAGCAAATGCTGGTCTTTTAGTGAGTTGTCTGAGAAGTAGAGTGGAAAACGTTGAGTACCATAACCAACCTCAAACACAATTTTCGTAACATCATACATGTAAGAATGGAGATCACTTTTGAGACATTTTGCAAAAAAAAAAAAAAATTATTTTCATCAATGAAAGTTCGTTACATAAATAAAAAAATCTTTCAAAACCAATAAAGATTTCCGTTTAAATGATCAGATAAATATTTACAATTGTCCCATTTTAAATTTATTTCCAATAGGAATGTAAAAAACACAATTTTACTCTCCCTGAGAAAACCATTAGATCATGGATACGTCAATATTTTTATTATCTATTCCTTTTATGATTTCAATCTAATAATGTTGATCTAAGTTAATTAAATTAAAAATTAATGTTTATTCAAAATAAACAAGGTTGAGAGAAAATAGGGATTGCAAACGGAACTTTTTTTATTCAAACCATTATATTTTCGAAACGGTGGATTCTAGCGACAAATTTTTGACAAAAACTATAGACTACAGACCTCTAGCCAAAATATATATTCATGGTAAAAATATTAAGAAGAGTTTCAATATTTAAAATCAAGTAAGGACGCCTAAGGTGTAGGTTGGATACAGGACAGCCCCACCATTCCCTCATTTAGAAGCCAGATTCGATCCCCGGCTAATAGGGCTATAGGGAATAGCTTCTCATTCACTGCTAATATTGTAATTGTATTCCACTCCACACATTCAGCTGTACTTATATAACATATATATTCTAAGATAGATGTATTAGCTTGAGTAATGATAGAGAGAAAAATATTTTACTTACCTTTAGATATTCCAACAATCAACAAGACTTGCTGTTATTCATGATGTTATTTCTTTCTCTGAAATCAAGAAAGTTATAATTATTAAAATGCTTCAGGGATGAAAAGTATTACAGGAATGTGGAGAGAAAATCGAATGTACATCCTCATTTAAAATATTAAGTATTTTGGTTCTTTTCCTTTAATTTATAAACGACGTATACTATTTCAAATAGTTTTTTCCGACTTCGATTTTTCCATTAAAATTAAAATACCTGAACCAAGAGATAGTTCTTTTCTGTGGAAAATATTAAGCACTAATCCTATCCAAAACCACCTCTAACTCATTTTTGCACATATTTTGGATTTGTTCCCTTCTGCTAAATGCCGTCCAAATGTACTACAGACCTAGAATAGACTGAGTGTAAAGACACGAAAGGGGGGTGGATTTGAGTAATTAGGAAAAAATATTTTTTCCTTACATGTAAGGAATCAAAATGTATTGTATAATTGTATTGATCCTTTTATTCCATCATGCGTAGCTCAGGTGATTCGAATGTTAAACATTCATCTTAAGTTCAAAAGACGTAAAAAAGAATAAATAATTTTAGACTATTGCTAATTTCAATAACTGTTTGTTTATTTTATGTTTATTTTAATTTAAACGTACTCCAAAGCTGGGATTCTGCGTCTTGTTATTGAATACACTCATATGTTCGTTTCATCTCCTAACCTTCCGAACAAGTATTCTGGATAAACTAAATACCAACAGAAGTGGAAAATAATTTATATTGTCATGCCATAACATTGAGCCGCTATGTCCCAGCTGTTGTGTACCGGAGACCGCCAAGCATGTCCTTACTGTCTACACCGCACTGCGAGCATGAGCCACTGAGAGCCGATCTACTAAAGGGGAAACAGGGCTTAACTTTAACAGGGGAAACTAAGACTGATTTCCCTCAACTTGTATCAGCTGACAAATACCCAAGTTAAAAAAGTTTTGAGTATGGCTGGAAAACTGAAGTGGGGTACATTAACTAAATACGAGGAAGAGGCCATGTCTAAGAAGGGCCACTGGACACAGGATGATCTTGAAGATTATGTGAAACAAACGTTCATCAGAAGTGGGCTACCTTGTCATCACAGCGAAACCCGAGTAGTCCAGAGACAAGGAAAAGCGATTTTCTTATTTTATTTTTTTCTGTTACTTTTCTTATTGATATTCACATCTTTATACATTATAAACAACAAATACATTTGAAAAAATGATAAAAATGACTTGTTAATAACTTCTGAAGACCTACCAACCAGTAGCACTTCAATTAATGTTCTACACTAGAAGGTCTCTAGGCCGTCTTCTTTTCAGACGCCTCGGAGAGTTATTGGGAATTGAGTGAGAACATATGGATTTGGGCACTTATTTGTTTGTGACATAATAAAGAGCATTAAAGATTTTCGACTGTAAGGGTTGAATAGGAGACGAATTGGCAGGTTTAGTGGAGCCCCAAAGTTCAAATGAGTCCAATTTCTGTCATATAAATAAGACTTTTGTTTTATTGGAATTACTTTATTAATTTATTGTAAGCTTTGAACGCTTGTCTAGTAAATATTAGAGAGATAAATAAATTAATAAAAATCCTCACTTATCAACATACAACACTAATACGGCAAAAAACTGCCCGTCGTTAATACTTCAACATTTACTTGAGAAACGATCAAAGCTACCAATGAATTAAAAAAGACCCAAATATTAGACCAATTTGGACATATGGAGTTGAGCTTTAAGGCTCCACTAAACCATCCAATTCATCTCGTATCCAATCCTTACGAACCAAAATCCTTCGAAAAATCCTCAATGCTCCTTACTTTGTCACCAATGAACTTACCCATAAAGATCTTAATGTTCCATATGTTTCTGATTTAGCCCCAACCAGATACCTATCCTTCCATAGTAATGGCCTAGAGATTTTCTAGTATAGAATTTTTTATTGAAGTGCTACTGATGAATAGTTCTTTTCAAGTTTCAACATGTTATCGTAGTCGTTATCAACACACTTGATGTATATATTTTGTACAGTTGTTAATTTTAATAAATGGATATTAAAAAAACGCGTACCTCTAGTAGTTTATGAGGGTGTTAGGAACAACATTCTAATAATCTTAACAATTATGGAGTAGAAGGGAGACAAGGGTTTGGAGAGTGGTTTGAATGTCTGCATTTCTCAAATATCTCGCAAACTATCAACTTTAGAAAGACAACTTTACATAAAAGTTTAACAGACATGCGCAATTCTTATCTAATAATTTCAGAAAATATAATTAAAATTATCACATTTTTGAATATCCTATTCCGTGTTATTCCTGTTATAATAGCATTAAAACCTTTTCGTGATGCCTGAATCAATTTCTTTGTCTAAATATAAATAAGAATTTCTTAATCAGCTGAGTGCTCGGTTATTGATATTGGCCATATTAATTTGGAGGTAGCCATAGGTCAGAAGAGTATAGGAATCGATTTAAAATTATTTTGAAATCGATTGCTTAATTTCGATAATACGGTTGTATAGTTTTAAGAAACTACGGGCTAGCAAACGATTGTAATTATATCCTAAAGCAGTTCAATTCGATTTAGTCGAGTTGAAGTGTTTCCTTAATGCACTTTAGGGAATAGCTTCATTTAGAGTGGAAAGTTTGAACTTGATTCTGATTTTTTTTTTTTTTTTTTTTTTTGTTTTAACGATGTGTTTTTGGATTAATTCTGGATATCTTAATAAATAAGAAATAAATCCAAAGGCTGGATGCAGACCCCCTTCCCCTCCAACCAGACTTGTCCTTCCAATTATCACTAGAGGCCGCCCCACCAAAACCCAAACCCCTAAATCCATCTACGTCTCACTCAACCCCCAGTTGTTTAACTGACGCTTCGACAACAATCACCTTTTAAGGATTCGACTAATATTGAAATCCTATAACTTAACCTATTTTATAATTTAACCTTCAAATCGCTACTAAATGTGTTATATAAATATCAGTCTTTAAAAAAAAAAATTATTATTTTCTATTATTTAACGCATGCATTGCCTGCCTACTTGCTACAGAAACTTTTCCGTAGCTGAGTCAACCTCTGTAAGGTGAGTAGGTATCCTTAACTAAAGGTAGGTTTTCCTAGCGACGTGTTTTTTGCGCAGCAGGAACCGGATTCGTCCCAATTGCGTCGGCAGGGGCATGAAACTTATCACGCGGCGTTTTAATGTTTTCCTAGCAAAGCGTGTTCAGTTGACGTACTGACGGACAACGGACAGTGTCTCGGGTGTGTCATTATGGAACGAATCCAAAGAAGAAAGAAACTTATTGCAATGTTGATTCTGAAACAAATGAAAAATGATGAAGAGGACCATATTTTCTTGAAACACGCGAAATTTAGAAAAGAAATAAGTGACTTTTATAATAATCGGGAAAACGAGGGGTTTTTCAGACTTTTAATCAATAGCCATCTCATTGATGAAGAAGAAAAGTTCAGAAGGTATTTTAGGCTGTCCCGGGAAAGGTTCGCATACGTTTTGAACCTTGTAGAAGAGGAATTGAGAATTTCTTCATGTAACCGAGTCAAGATACCAATTACACCAGCAGAAAAATTGGCTTTAACTCTGAGGTAAGTGGACAGATTAATAAAATTAAGAAAGAAACCGTAACATTTATTATCTCTACTGAGGACTTTTGAGGCTCATTCCAGAATCAGATCTTTCTTCACTTCACGTTTTTTTAAATTCTGGGTCTTTTAAATCATATAAAATTCTGTGGTGTTGAACAAACTTTATCAGAAGTTCGTCTTCTTCAGCCGAAAAACGCAGTTTTTGCATATTTGCCGTTTTTTTTGCCGTTTTTTTCCCCATTTCAGTCAAATCACGAACACTACACACAACAAAATAAACGCTCTGAGACTGACAAAACCTGACTATTGCGTAGCGTGAAATAAAAAAGACTCCTCTCCAAGCAGTCGGTCTAAAACGTTGAGCGCATCACGTCGGCATGGAACGTGTTGCGCTCTTTAGGAAAACAGTCCAATTGAATGGAGGAGTAGGTGACGTATTAAGCTGAGCGTAACACGTCGCATGCGACGCGAAAAATGCGTCGCTAGGAAAACACGGCTTAAGGAAATAACCTGGCGGTTCAGCGTGATTTCATTTAAATCTCCTACTTTCACAACCGTTGGCCTAATAACAGTACATCCTTACTTAAGTACAGAACCCAAGAACCTAAACTTTTTTTTTTTCTCTTTCATAAATATTTATAATTAATGCTATACAAATATTCCCAAAAGGCTATTATATACATAGATTTACATGTGAAAGGTGTTCCATTAGGCATGTTACAGAAGCATAAATTATATATATACGGTAGAACATGTTTTACCGGTAACCAATTTGGTTGAAAGCTATACGTTTTTGGGAAACGCGAGGGCGTTACGCGAAGTTTGACATTCTGATATTAGGAGAGTAGAAGCAGTTAAGAGCTCAACTCTTGTTATATTGAATAACACTAGCTCTCTAATGAGTGATTGACTCCTTTCGACTCTGTTTCTCTTAATACAAAATATAAAATTTTAACCTGGATTTGACCGATCTTGCTATTATCTTGCAAAATTACCCTCCTTTGGAAATAAACAATACAAACATACAGGTTAGCGAAAAAGAAATAAAGAACATAGCGGCATTGGTGGTCAGGAGGATTAAGCTATTTAATTTGAAAATTTATCTCCTAGTAAACTGAATCACAGGTTAGCGAAAAAAGAAAAGAAAACATAACGTCGGTGAGATTGCTAAAATTAAAAATTAAATACAGTATTATGTCAAAACCAGATCCAAGCTGAATTCGCGTATTTGGGTTTTTACATTAGTCACGGAATTCCATTTTAAAACGAAACCTGCAAAACAAAATCTAAATCGAAAAAAAAAAAAATGTGGTCTAAATCATTAACCGTGAAGACGGTAACCCCTAAAACATGTTCCATGTTATTTTATCCTTAGCCAGCAGGATCAAGGGGGGTCAGTTGTTAAAATTAAATTTTAAAAAATGCACAAAAAATAAAAGCAGAAAAAGTAAATAAGAAATAAAAAAAAATAAATAAATTAAAATAAACAAAATAAAAATACGTGAGAATATTTCGTTAAAAAAAAAATATAATTTTTTTTTAAGTTAATCGAGATATCCGTTACACGTTTTGCCAATCAATTTATGTTTCATATGTTTGTGGCTGAATCTTTTCTGTGATGTCTTGTTGTAATCTCCTATATTCTGTATGATGGGGTTGATGAAAATTTATGATGGGAAGGAAAATTTTTGTGGCTATACGTGAGTGTACTGTAAACAGTAATTAAGCTGTTAAATTAAAATTGATTGAAGCCAAATAACATATTGAAATTTTAGTGTACATCGGATAGTTGTTAATTATTCTTATGCATAAATTTGGGATAACTTTTAACTTCTTGTATTAGGTTGATGCAAAGATAATGCAGATTTTTGGTATCGGTAAAAGCCTCTTTGTTTTTCGAATTGCCTTGAGATGGCGTACGATTGTTGACTGATCCACATCGAGTTCTTCCACTATTTCTCGAGTAGTTTTGGTGGGGTCAGCTTCAACTATTTCCTTTAACCGGTCTTTGTCCATAGCAGAGGGGCGGCCACCACCTTAGAAAAGGTTAAAATTTCCACTACGGAATTTTTGAAACCATCGCTGCACTGTAGATTCATTAATGGTACCTGGCCCCCAAACTTCATTAATATTTCGAGCCGTTTGCGCAACACTTCGACCGAGTTTAAACTCATACAAGTAAATTTGCCGAAAATCGCTCCTAGACGTCATTTTGTCTGGAGGTACTGAATGGACTGAAATAAATGTTAAAAAAAAAAAAATGATTATATAAGAATGTAAGCGAGATAAATAGGCTTTAAAATGATGTGTATAACTTAGCATTGTGGATTAGTTTTGTTTACACAATTGGAATTAATAATGAAACGGAAATAAAAGCCTGCATTATTTTTGCATCTACCTAATAGTTAGGGTTACTAGATCCTTATTGGTTCTAGAGGTACATGTTTCTTTCTTAACTTTTCATTCTATACATGTGTGAAATACACTACGCCCTTAATTTTATGGTAAAACATTACTGTTGTATTAAATATTATATTTTACTAGCATTCCCGTCGCGGCTTCGCCCGCCCTCATAACTAAAGATAATTTCAACTAAAAATTAAAGTTTTATTTGTTTATCGATAAGATTCTTGTATTTTAGCATGTGGTTGAGCATTATTTCTTCAATGATTTTTTAGCAGTAATTATTAATCTAGTTATAATTGCACTGATTAGGTGGTTGAAGATTACATATAAGCACCATTAGGCATAAAATTTTTAACTTTAATGTATGAATTGGTAATCAAGATGGATAAAGACTATTAAGAAACTCTTGCGGAAAATAAACTGCATTATCAGTGCTTACGACAAAAGGCCCGTGAATCATATTTTTACACACAATATAAAAAAGCAAAGGATCGACATTTTAATTTAGTAATAATTTGTATTCGGCAGAAATAACTTTATTGATTTGATCTGGTTGGATGTTGATTTCGAACTATAAAAGTATATGACAGTGTGGCAAACCTCGGTCCTGCCTCTCAAAATTGTACATTTAAATTTTAGTTATTCTAAATTTTACCATTGCAAAACCTTCCTAGAATTATAAAAATTATTTATTTAGATGTCGGTACAGATAGGTTTAGTTTACCATTGTTAACTCTATTGTGGAATGGCGCTATACACAGTCGGTCGATTTTCAAGCTTCACTGGGATCCACATATCGCACACCATATTTAAATATTTTTTAATAATTTTCTTTATAGTTTAATAAGTAAATTTTATCGTCGATTTCAAGCTGTTTTGTAACCTCTCGTGTAGAATGGCACTCCCCACCTATCGGTCAATTTTCATACTGCACTGTTGTCCACATATTAACCTTTTTTAATAAAATATAAATTAAAAATCAGTAGATTTTAATATTGCTAAACCTTCTTAGAACTATGAAAGTGATGTAGTTAATATTTAGTACAGATTGGTTCAGTAATATTCGCGGTTAGTGATCACAAACGAAAAATGGCTTGTCATTTTATATAATAGTATAAGTTATTATTATA
Source organism: Euschistus heros (assembly GCA_003667255.2). Taxonomy (NCBI): domain Eukaryota; kingdom Metazoa; phylum Arthropoda; class Insecta; order Hemiptera; family Pentatomidae; genus Euschistus; species Euschistus heros. The sequence goes on from RCWM02000514.1 coordinate 704,885, forward strand.
GTAAATTTTCTAATTGTAAATCTTTCAAGAACTATGAAGATGATGTAGTTAAAATTTGGTTCATATAGGTTCATTAGTTTTACTAAAATGCTATTGTCGCTTGCCACATATTCGATTTTTAAATTTCACTGGAATCCACACGTCACACCACATATTTATAGCTTTTTGGATAACAAATTAATTTAATTTAGTAATTTTATTATCAATTTCTAGCTATAATTAACACTGGATCATTGTAACCTCTCTTGAATGGCGCTCGCTTTACTACCCACTACATATTTATCGCTTTATAAACAGTAATTTAAGAGAAAATATGTAAATTTTATTATTGCTAAACCTTCCTTGAACTATGAAGATGATGTAGTTATATTTGGTACAGAATAGTTCTATAGTTTTCGCGGTTAGTGATCACGAACGGAAATGGCTTGTCCTTTTATATATAACTTCATCATCCCCCGTCGAGGAATTTTAACAAATATGGTAATTGATTTTTTGTTTATCGATAAAAATCTTGTATTAAAGTGAACAATTGAAAATTATATTTTTGATAATATTTTCACGCATAGCAGCCATTATTAACTTGGTTAAATTTAGATTGATTAGGTATTTGAAGATAACATAAAGCATAATTAGACATCCAATTTTCAATTTTAATATACGAGTTGGTAATCCAGATGGACAGAGACTATTAAGAAACTGCATTATCAGTGCTCACAACTAAAGGTTCAAAGTTCATATTTTTACACACAATATTAAACAGCTGAGGATCGGCATTTTGATTTGTAATAATTTTCATTCGACAGAAATAATTTTATTTGATTTGATCTGGTTGGATTTTAATTTCTAACCATAAAAGTATGTGGTAGTGGGGCAAAACCCGTTTCTAACACTCAACATTGTACATTTAAATTTTCATTGTTGCTAAACCTAGAACTATGAACATGATGTAGTTAACTCCATATACCTGTTTTTATAACAATTTAATTGAAAATAAGTAAATTTTATTATCAATGTTCACCTCTATGTAACACTGTACATTTTAACCTTTCATGTAGATTGCAATTGCCGCCATTTTTGAACTTCACTGTTATCCACTTATTATTCATTTTTCAATAAAGAATTAGTCTCAAAATTTTGAGATTTTACTATTGCTAAACCATCCCATAAAGATGATGTAGTCAAAATTTGGTAGAGATTGGTTCAGTAGTTTTTGGCGGTTAGTGAACACAAACGAAACATTGCTTGTCCTTTTATATAATAGTATAACCTTATACCGCCATATGTTAGAATCGTATAGAGCTAACAGATAATTGTGACTTGCAGATAATATACAAATAATATTGCGACTATAAATTAAGATATAAGGTATCCTATCTTTTTTGTTGGATCAAACTGCACACGGTGTGCAAATTTGATTAAAATCGGTTCAGTAGTTTAGGTGTTAGCCGGCCCCTAGGCGGCGACACGTAATTTATATATATTAAGATAGTTACATTTAATAACATGTTATTTATATGCTTCTCTGTTTATTATAGCTTAGGAAGTTCTCCTCGTTGGAAATACATTTTTTGCTATTCCTCCGCCAAGTCTTCCCTCGACTTTTTCATATTTTCTTTTCTCTTCCAGGATCCTCTTCCCCCCTAGGGTGTCCTTTATGTTACCTTTTGAACTTCTCCACTTACTTTCTTATTGTTCACTCCTTGGTTATAGTTTTTTAAAACTAAAAAGGGCGCTTGAATGTTTGAAGACGGCCCTAGGTTCTGTAATTCTATTGTCCCTATTCGCTTAGAATTATTGATAGAGTAATATCTTTTATTTGTTTCCTCTACTTTCCTTATGAAATATTCATTTGATATTATATAATATACATGGTCCTCCAATTAATAATATATGTATATTACTATAAGCTGTTCATGTCTAAGAGGAGATAAATATGACGTACAACAAAATGTCATACAATGACAGGACCTGGTGATCCTACTTCACTAAAGGGTTTCGTAGATAAAGCGGTTATGAGAGATTTCTTTTTTATTTATTTCTTTTTTTTTTTTAAATACATTCAACTTCATTGGAGATACAAAAGATTTATTTACATGACGGTAATTAGACCCCTTTGGATGTACGAAGTTAAGCTTTGGGCCCCACTAAACCATCCAATTAATCTCGCATCTAATTTTTACTATCCAAAATCCTTCGAAAAATCCTCAATGCACCTTACTTTGTCACCAATGAACTTATCCATAAGGACCTTAATGTTCCATATGTTGCTGATTTAGCCCACACCAGATACCTATCCTTTCAAAGTAAGCTCCATAACTACTCAAATCCTCTAACTTATCTACTTGCTTCCCACTCCATTCCTGATAATCCTTCGAGGCGTCTGAAAAGAAGATCTAGTGTAGAATATTTATTGAAGTGCTGCTGATGAGTAGTTCTTTTCAAGTTCGGATTATCGAGGTTTTCGATTTATTGAGATGATTTCTGACTGCCTTTGATATACAGAGGTTAGAGGTTTATAATAAAATACTCAACGTATCTATTATTATTATTGATATAATAATAATAATAATGAAAGAATAATTATTAAATTTGTGAAAAATTTAAGCGGACCTTTGGACATTATTCCATACTTTTTTTGCAATATCGCACTTTTTGTTTATGTTTCATTTATATATAAAAAAAAAAAAAAAAGTACATTGGAGGAAGAATTTATGTGCAAAAGTGTTAGGTGGCAAAATCTGAATATTTTAAAACAGCTAGAACAGGTATAATATCTATTCAATAGGCCGAACGCTAACTTGTTTCAAAATTGTATCAAGCATACCTAAAATATTTTCAAAGCAAAAAAATAAATAAATAAAAATTTCTTCATTAAAGTATGTATTGAAATACAAACAATATCAGTGCATTATAGTCTCAAATATTCATTTTCCACTCCCTTGAAATAAATCGGAAAAGGATGAGGTAGCCATTTCCAATGACAGACTCATTGAAGATATAACCATGAGAAGATATTTTCAAGATGGATTAACGATTTTATTTTATACAAAGACATCTTCATTTCCGACACGTAGGAAGAGAGCTAATAAGGACTCCGGTTTCATTAAAACCTATAGACATATAAACGGGAGATGAGGTATTATATCTTCGAAGGAGAGCCATTTCCTATCATTGTCATTTCTATTGTTCATAGCAGGCTTTTATAACTGAAAGCATCAAATATAAAAATTCTCTTGATATTCTTTTACGTCTACTGCTTCTGATGAGGACATTTTTGGTATAAAAATTCTACACTAGAAGGTCTCTAGGCCATCTTCTGTTCAGACGCCTCGGAGGATTATCGGGAATGGAGTGGGAAGCAAGTTGAGAAACTGACGGATTTTGACTATGGAGCTTACTATGAAGGGATAGGTATCTGGTTTGGACTAAATCAGCAACACACGGAACAGTTAAATATTTATGGATAAGTTTATTGGTGACATAGAAAGGAGCATTGAGGATTTTTGAATAGTAAGTGTTTGATCATTGATCGTGATATTTTCTGATGCGACTCCTCAGAAATCGCAGCAGCCTTTAGGTTTTTGACTGTATGTAAAGTTAAAAAAACGAGTGTTCGCAACTTTGGGGAAACCTTTTTCAGAAGAAAACCAAATCAACTATCAAAGAGAAAATCACTCACCTTGGTGCAGCCGCCGATGTACTCCTGCGACTTTTCAGAGGCCTCCAAGAGAATCGCCGGCGGATGAATGATTCCATTAGGCTTATATACTCGGTCAAGATATCCTCCTCTCAAATCACCACTCATTAGCATGGGACACTATGTTTTTATTAAATAACATAAGAAACACTTTGAAAACAAAATTTTGGAAGGCTAATCTTAGCCTTGAGAATAAATAGACAGGAAGACCACAGGGCCTTGGGTAAAAAGTAAGTCGCTTGTACTGGTTCAGAAGACAGCGATAGAGTGAGGTGAGTTCCTGTAGGGATTAGTGGATGCGATAAGAAGCAACATCTTTTAGTTTCCGAGAGTCAAAGTCAACTGCCCTCTGGGTAGCTATGGTAAAACTAAAGGGCCGATTAATCAAGGAATTCGGTAGAGGGCGTGACCATGTAAAATCTATACATCCCTTTTCACAAGAGCGCCGATTGGCGCGAACAGTAAGGATTGGATATGAGATGAATTGGATGGTTTACTGGTGGATGCTCAACTTCGTACGTCCAAGTAGGTCTAATCACTGTCATGTTTATAAGTCTAAAAATCATTATTTAAACAGAAAAAAAAATATTTTACGGGCAAACTGTATGATATGTTGTACATATTATTAGATTTTAGATTATTTTAATTCTCAGATTATCTAGTTAGGTTTATGTAGATGCATACTCCTTTATTACATCACTCCCTTGTAATGCTGTTAATCAAGAAACACTTTCAAAATTTTAGGATTCTATATCCTCCAATAATTTACCATTAATCAATTGAATGGAAAGAGCGGCGAAGAATATTCTTCGGCCGTCAAAAATTTAAGATTTCACGCAATAATCAAAACATTATTACATTGATATTAAAAATCCATCATGAAAAAAATATTGTTATACTAATATTAATATTCATAAATTGTATTTTTGTTTGTATTTGAAAATATTTAAATCAATATTTATAGCCCCACGTACAAACAGGTAAGAAAACAAAAACCAAAACCAACACAGATGTTTTGTTTTTGTCTTTCATTAATCTTTATTCTGACAACTGTCAAATATACAAAGTGACAGCCAGCGAATAAACAGATGTTTATCATGATCAATAGATCATGAACCTCTTATATAAATATTACATTAAAGAACCCATCATATGATCCATTGATTTTCTTTGTTCAACTTTGTATATTAATTATTCACGCATCTTTGGTAATAAGTTAACAATTAGGGGATAGATTTGTCTGTTTATAGAGAGTCAAAAGGCTCCTAGAAAGAACTACTCATCAGTAGCACTTCAATAAAAATTCTACACTAGAAGATCTCTAGACCATCTTCTTTTCAGAGGCCTCGGAGGATTATAGGAAATGGAGTGGGAAGCAAGTTGAGAACATAATGGATTTGAGTGGCTATGGAGCTTACTTTGAAAGGATAAGTATCTGGTGTGGGCTAACTCAGCAACATATGGAACACTAAGGTCTTTATGGATAAGTTTATTGATGACAAAGTAAGGGGCATTTAGGAGTTTGGGTTGTAAGAATTTTTTAGAAAATCCGTACGTCCAAATAATGTAATAATGTAATGTAAATAAGTCTTTTGTAATGAATTGGAAGCTTTGATCGTTTGTCTAGTAAATGTTGAAGCAGTCTGTAACGATGGGCAGCTTCTTGTCGTTTTAGTCTTGCTCCTACACTTAAAATAAATTTTTCCTACGTTTATTTCTCTGTTTAGGAGAAACAGAGTAAAAAAAAATGCTCACTCGTTAGAACCTGTCTCCTAGTTAAAATATTATAATAAGAATTTAGTAAAAGAAGAGTTGAGCTCCTAACTGCTCTAAATCTCCCAATATCAAAAACGTATCGCTTTTTTCCAAGTAGATCACCGGTAAAACATGTTCCATGTTAAAAAAAATGTTTAATTTATTAAGTTTTAAAGTATATAGATTTTTTTTTTCTCGAACATATCCGGTATCTTGAGGTAGTTTGATTTAGCTAAACGTTTAACTTTGAACATCAAATGATTGGTAAACTAAATTAGTGGGTTCATCTTTCAGTAATCAATATGCTAATTCTTGAAGTTGAATCGAGATATGAGAGTTTCTGATGTGTTAGCAACATCCATTGGCGCTTCCCAGAAATTTCGTTCGAAGCTTATTATGCCCCAATTGGAAACTAAATTCGATTTCGTTAACACTTATCCAACCCTCCAACCCTCTTCCCAAAACTCCAATGCACCTGTAGATATAAAATCGACGGCGCATAATGTGATCACGGTCAATGTTATTAACCGCTTTGTGTGATCAAAATGGCTTGGAACGGGCCGTTTATTGTTATCAAAATTTCGTTTACTATGATGATTCTCAACATCTTGGAATTTCGGCTTTTTTTTTTTTTTTTTTTTTTTGGTGTGTGTGTGTGTGTCGGAAGCAGGGCGGCTGGAACTGGTATAATTCTCTCCAAGAACATCCCTTTTTCTAAGAATGTACAATAAAATGAGCGCGTAATTATCGAAACGACGGGACTTGAGTTTATCTAAAAAGATGGAGATCTTAAAATCGTACGATCGGCTGTCTACCAGAATAAGTCAGCGTAAAGCCTCTATAACTTTGGCGATTGCTGAATAAACTATTAAAACAGCGGAAAAATATCGAGAGCTCATTTCTGCAAAATGAGAATCAATATCTGAAAAGAAGTGTATTTTCTATGCACGTAATAAAAATTGTTGTCCATAAACATTTTTCGCGAGTCCTGCAGCGATCACGTTAAGGGCCGTCTACTGTATTGTATAATTTTTACTGTGTGTCAGATCTCCGGTCTTGTTAAATTTCTTACTAGAATACATCATTAGGAATGCAATTCGTGAGGGAAAATATCTAATAGTGGTTGATAAAATGTAAGTTATACATAAGTCTCTTGTGTATGTTGTGAGTATGTATATATCTGTAGTACAAAAGATAGGAAAGTTGATAATTGCGTCTTGACATTTGTCTTTTTAACCCAGAAAGCGCTGCAATCCTTCTGGGAGGATATTTGACATAATGTAAAAACTTTTTGTCATTTTGTGGATCTGTGGTAATGTTCCTAAAAGAAAATAATGAAAATTAAGAAATAAAAAAAAATCAGTATTATCTGGATTAATTTTGTATGTTTAATCAAGAATCCAGGATAATTTGTATTCTGGATAATAAGTTTTAGAACTTTGAATTAAACTGTTCAGAATTAAAATACCATTCTGTTTATTAAAAAATAAAAAAACTGCTAAAGGTCTTCAAGGTTATAAAAATAATGTTTAAAATTTCGATCATAATATTTTTATTTATTTTCTTCAATCTTGATTTCTTACCGAAGACTATATGTCCATAGCTTAATAAAACAATCAAGTCTTACGGTTCTCTAATTTTCAGTTTAGCAATAAAGACAACGTAATTAGTATTGATGAATTAATTGCCAATTTTATTGGGATTACTTTATAAGAAAACTAGTTTCGAATGCTAAACATTCATCTTCAGTTCTAAAACATACAACAATTTTCAACACATCAGTACTATGTTACATAAATTTTATACACTAAAGTTTTTAAAAATGTAAGACACGAAATCAAACATCAGTACGCACCTTAGGAGGTTTAAGAGATAACTGAAATAGAAATGGACTTCTCACTGAATTCGTAAGCACTGGAAGGTGGCAGGTAGGTTAAAGTTTTGTGATTTACTATGGGATTTTCATAATGACTCATTGGATTTTTCCATTCCTATATGAAACAAATTTGAAATGGGGCTATTGGACATGTTTATATGATCATTTAAACAAAAATCTAGGGCGGTTTTAAGCGATTTTATTATTTCTAATGATTCACAAATATTCAATTTTAGGTTATTTTTTACTTGATGTAGTATTTTTACTCCCGAGTCTTTATTAAATTTGTGGTTATTTTCATCTGCACGGATAGCAAAATTGGAATTAGCATAAACTAATAACACCCAAAACTCAAATTTTAATCCAATGAGTCATTATGAAAATTCCATAGTAAATCACAAAACTTTAACCTACCTGCCACCTTCCAGTGCTTACGAATTCAGTGAGAAGTCCATTTCTATTTCAGTTATCTCTTAAACCTCCTAAGGTGCGTACTGATGTTTGATTTCTTGTCATACGTTTTTAAAAACATTAATGTATATGATCTATGTTACATAGTATTGATGTGTTGACAAATTTTGTATGTTTTAGAACTGAAGATGAATGTTTAGCATTCGAAACTACTTTTCTAATAAAATAATCTCAATAGAAATGGCAATTAATTCATCAATCCTAAATGTATTGTTCCTTCTATACCATAATGCGTACCTGAAGTGAAAGACATATACAACGTTTTTATACTTTTCAATCCTAAAAGCTTAGATTCGGATGAGAAAAGTTCCTTTATTTGTTAAAAACTCAAATTTACTTACTGACGTATACCACCAGTTTGCGAATACATACTTTCTCACTATAAACATTTTCAAGACAGAATACCAAGACTCAACGCACACTCATTAAAACAGTCATCACAACTTTTATTCCTGTAAACACAGCGACTTAGTGTTTGGTAATTTATGTTTGATAATCTGAGTACAATACAATATTCTCTTATTTAGATATTTGATTTTTTAAGCATCGACATGGTTTACGGTGTTTAAGAACAGAATCCATTTTGTAAACGAATCGTATTAAAGGCTCAATTCATTAGGATTTAAAGCAATCTGTTAAAAAGCGATTGAAGAACCATGAGAGGCGGGAAGAGAGACAACTTTTGCCCCCGGCCCCCGGTCCTCAGCTGAGAAGGCAGTGAATTTAATAGAAAGCTTAAGTTCAAAGAAAATGAACTTCACGGCTTAGAACTTCAAATCCAATAGTCGCATCCCGCCGTCTCCTTTTTAATATACTTACAATTAAAGCACTATACTTTTGACAGTTCAAGAAATAATTTAAATTACTTTTTAATAATATTTAAAATTAAGGAATCGTAAAATTTTATTTTAAAACAAATAAAAACATTAAAATGCTATTACATTCTATTTTTTTAAAATACAGGGTGAGTATCTCTTAGTGTAAAAAAAAAAAAATTGGGTTAAACTAGATCAAAAATGTAGCTAAATGCCGCAAATCTCACCTTTCTATTCCAATCCGTTGCAGATATACGATAAATCAAAGACTTTTTTGAGGAAATCACGTTTTTTTTTTTTTTTTTTTCCCATAAAAACTGTAATATCTCCATTTTGTCTAAATATTTTTCAAATTTTGGCCACATTTTCAGATTTAGCATTAAATTTCCTAAAAGAACGCTCACCGTTTTTCGTAAAAACTATCCACAAAACGTCAAATCTCACAAAAACTTGCAAATTTAATAAGCTTTCGAATGATATGTTAAACGTAATGATTTTGTTTCAATTTCATGGCGATATTTACTTTAGAAACCGAAAAAACATGGTGTTCTCATTTTGTATACAAATCAGTTACTTGGGTAAATAAAACATTATGACAATCCCTTAATGGAAATATGCATTTTAAACATAATAAACTCTTCATTGGAATAAAAAGCAAAGAAAAAAATTATTGTTTAATAGAAAATGAAGGAAAACTGTCAATATAAAGCGACACCAGATCAGAGGATCTTATGTTATTACATTTATTTATTTATTATGTGATTTATGGCTAGATGAGTCTCATTTTTACAGGGGAAGGCATTTCGACCATTCATAATAACGATATACAAGGATTGGTAGAAATGCCATCCCCTGTAAAAACAGACTCATCTGCCCATAAAATTCACTTCAAAAAGTAGTATTCTTAGACACAATCTGCTTTCAGAAGCTAACGGCAAAATTAAGGTCTATGTTCATTATCACTGGATTTTAAACATTACATTGAAAATCTAATAAAATAAATCCTAAATAATAATAATAAATAAATAAATGTAATAACATGAGATCCTCTGATCTGGTGTCGCTTTATTGACAGTTTTCCTTTATTTTCTATTAAACCATCATTTTTTCCTTTGCTTTTTATTCCAATGAAGAGTTTATTATTTTTAAAATGCACATTTCCATTAAGGGATTGTCATAATGTTTCATTTACCCAAGTAACTGATCTGTATACAAAATGAGAACACCATGTTTTTTCGGTTTCAAAAGTAAATATCTCCATGAAATTGAAACAAAATCATCACGTTTAACATATCATTCGAAAGCTGATTAAATTTGCAAGTTTTTGTGAGATTTGACGTTTTGTGGATAGTTTTTACAAAAAACGGTGAGCGTTGAAGTAAATAAGACATTGTGACTTCCTCAAATAAGGTGAAGATCAAGCTGTTCTTTAGATACCAAGTTTGTAAAATTCAAGGTTACGTGTACTCTGTTCTTATAGGAAATTTAATGCTAAATCTAAAAATGTGGCCAAAATTTGAAAAATATTTAGACAAAATGGAGATATTACAGTTTTTATGGAAAAAAACGTGATTTCCTCAAAAAAGTCTTTGATTTATCGTATATCTGCAACGGATTGGAATAGAAAGGTGAGATTTGCGGCATTTAGCTACATTTTTGATCTAGTTTCACCCATTTTTTTTTTTACACTAAGAGATACTCACCCTGTATACATGTCTTTTGGTTGGGGGTTGGTTAATAGCTTTCTTGTGTAACGTTTTAACAAGGAAGAAGATGGCATTACGCGAAGTTTGATAGGTTGATATAATGAGGATAGGAGCAGTTAAGAGCTCAAATCATCTTATACTAAATAACACCATCTTGGTTCTAATGATTGAGCTTCTTTTGACTCTTTCTCCTAATATGAAATACAAATTTTTAACTTGGATTTGACCGATCTTGCTCGATTTCTCCCTCGGTTATTCAAAATTTTGAGTTGATTAAAAAAAAAAATCATGTTTGAAAGCTATATTTTATAGAAAGGGAGCTTTCTTGACTCACACTGGCTCAGTTGATGTTCCCCGGATCGAAAGATTGCCGACATCCTAAAGTATCTATTTGACATAACGCCTAGGGTAAATCACTAGTTATGGTCATAGTTAAGGGAACTTGTCGATTTAAAAGGGAATTTCCTTTATACAGTTTGTAATATGACATATTTAGTTATATACCTAGATTCTCAAAAGTTTATTCTATTGAATGTAAAATTGACAAATACACTAAAGTTTCCTTTCATATAAATATTTCTATTTTTTTACAAAAAGCAAAAAATACCAGTTATGGGCATGTTGTACCATTTATGGTCATAGCCAAGACTAGTTATGGTCACTTGGCAAAATAATCTTTAAACAAATATTTTTAATAATTTAAAAATGATTATTGATTAATGAACAAGTGTAACTATAAAAATAATCTAAATACTAATACAACGCGGTCTAACAAAAAAGTAAAATATATATTAAAAAATACAATTACTTGATGCACTCATTCACAAACTTTGTAGTTACTTTTTAGTTTAGAATACCGTCATGAAATGATAGTTGAAAATGTATCTGAACAACTATTTAACAGTCTATAACTTATAGCTGCACTTCTCGTTGATTTTTTTACATAAGCAGTAACGGCATACAGCATGGTAATCATCCCCATTAAAAAAATAATGAATTAAAAGAAATCGGAATGTATTTTTGTAAATTATCTTATTTCAGTATTTCCAGTTTTCTTAAACAGCAGTATCCAATACCAAAGAAAACTGAAATGGATAGGAGTGACCATAACTCATATCTCATATTTTTATACACTGGTTATGGTCAGTTCAAAATTATTGTTAATTATTATCACATGGAAGCCTGAATTCTAATGAAAAGGAACATAACTCAAAAACTAAAAATTAATGAAGCAATTTCACTATAATTCCTTAAGAATCCTCACTTTTAAAAACGATCTTACTAAAAAAAGAGGTATTTCAGGATACTATTTGAGGAAAATATTTTTGAATGCCTACTGCAAAAGGGATAAGAGGGAGAATTTCGTTATTAAATGAATCTTAAATCCTTTTCAGAAATAGTTATCCTGGTGATATCACAAATAAATGGTTTAGACCCTTATCATTACGATAATTGTATTAGCCTGCCCATAACTGGTGAGGTGACCATAACTAGTTGTTGTTGATTGTTTTTTAAGGGCAAAAAACTGCTATGGTTATTATTGCCCATACCCAAAATTTAGACAATAACAAATTCCTAATCAAATTATATTAACCTCCAAAAAAAAAAATAAAAAATAAATAAATAAAAAAATTAAATAAAAAATAAAAATAAATAAATAAATAATTAAATAAAAAAAATAAATACAAAAAAAAAAAAAAAAAGAACATTAAATTTTGTCATATAATCCAATTTGCTTGATAAATTTTATCGTACTACAAACGCATTGTTTGCTATCGCCCAAGGCCATACAGAGCTGACGAGGCACACCATACTTATCCATATCTCTCCTGTACTGAGGGCACTCCTCAAAGATATGCCTCACTGTTAGGGCAACTCTGCAGAGCTGACACTGAGGGGGATCTGTCTTTGCCATCAGGTAGTCATGTGTTAAACGACAGTGTCCAATTCTTAGCCGTGTGATTATCACCTCCTCCCTTCTGCAATGTCCTGAGGAAGAGGCCCAGCCACCGATGTTCGGTTTGATTTCGTTCAATTTATTATTTTCTGATGCAGACCATGCACTCTGCCAGTCACCCAAAATCTTCATGTGAAGTGGTCGGCCATAACTAGTGATTTACCCTATTTCATTTAATATTTGTAGCTACATATTTCGGTTCCATCATCAGGGTTCTATTAATCTGTGATTATTTTTACATTGTCTATTCTATGACCATGTTACCAGCCATTTTACTGCCATACAATAAAGTGGCTGGTAACATGGAGATAGAATAGACAGTGTGAAAATAATCACAGATTAATAGAAGCCTGATGATAGAACATTGTTTCCGAAACATGTAGCACTATAAGTGTTAAATAAATTAGGAGTTATACCAAATAAATACTTAAATAATTATTATATCTCCTTCAGTATAAAGGGTTATTTAATGGATAATATTTTATTTTTTTCATAATATTTGTGCTAGAGCCTACCTACCGTTTATGAGCTATATTGGTTTCCATGAAAAAAGTAACGTTTGAAACCTCAATTTTTAGTGTAGAGTTTTTTTTATACGCTTTAGCTCAGTGTTGCTCGGATCAAAACATTCATAGAGAATCTTTTTTTTTTTGGTTTTATAACATTTGTTTCTAGGACTTACCATTTAGGAGCTATATTGAATAAATGAAATAAGTTACGTTTAAACCCACTATATTTCTCAACCATTTATTTCTAATAATCATTAATTGTTAATTAAATTTAAATAACTTAAAATCATTCAGGTAAGCCAAAAAAATAATGAACATAAGGGCACAGACGGTCAGGACGATTAACCTATTAAATTTAAACATTTATCAAGACTAAAGCGACAAGAAACTGCTCCCCGTTACAGACTACTTCAACATTTATTAGACAAACGATCAAACCTCCCAATTCATTACAAAAGACTTATTTACATGACTGTGATTAGAACTATTTGGATGTACGGAGTTGAGCTTTGGGGCTCTACTAAACCATCCAATTCGTCTCGTATCTAATCCTTACAATCCAAAATCCTTCGAAAAATCCTAAATGCCCGTTACCTTGTGACCAATAAACTTATCCATAAACACCTTAATGTTCCATAAGTTGCTGATTTAGCCCAAACCAGATACCTATCCTTTCATAGTAAGCTCCATAACCCCACAAATCTATTAGTTTCTCAACTTGCTTCCCACTCCATTCCCGATAATCCTCCGAGGCGTCTAAAAAGAAGATTCTATTCTTGTGTAGAATTTTATTGAAGTACTACTGATGAGTAGTTCTTTTCAAGTTTTTACTTCATTGTAATCGTTATTAGCTCATTTATTTGATGTACATATTTTTATAGTTGTAAATTTCAATAAATTGATAAATATATATATATATATATATATTGTAGTGATATTTCGGAGTCGAGATAAAGTGTATGTAAAATGATTTGTTTGAAATGGCACCAGCGAGAGGTCGCCGCCGATCTAATTGTTACTTAATTTTTGTTTATAAATTTGAAATAATGTATGTAAAATATTAAATAAAATTTCTAAATGCTTTTGTAAATGTAAAAATTATGTTCTATTGTATTTTAAGTGATAAGTCGTTAAGACGTAGTAAAGACCGTGAAGGTTTAGACTTGTCCATAACGTGTTTTGGGCGCGCAGTTCCTGTGTTGAGACCTTCTTCTTATCCGGATGCTCGAGGTGTCAACATCTCCATATTATGTTAGTGATTTTCTGTTAGTCACATGTGTGTAAATAAATTACTTTAACATTATAGTTATGTGATGAGTGTTTCAATAGACTAATGAAGAAATGTTAGAAGGAAATTGGAACAAGAGGGAGAAGTTGATGAACGATTTGAATTATGAAGATATATAATTGTTTTAAAGATGGACCTTAATTAATAATATGTCAAATGCTATATGTAATATGGTATAAAATAAATATAATATATAAAATGTGTTTATTTGTTTTGTTCATAAAATATATTCTTGAGTCAGAATCACGATCTTTGAAAAGCTCAACCCCTGATATTCCCTCAAAATTAAATTAAACAAAGAAAGATAACTTTAAAATTAAAAATTTATTTGGACAATTAATTAACAACTAATTAGAAATTTAATTAACTTCAAACTGATTAAATTTACTTTTACTTAATCTAATTAAAAAGAACATTACAATATATATATATATATATATATATATATATATATATATATATGGATACGAGCTCGGTGGCCTAGTGGATAAGGCGCCACGCTAGAGAGGGTCAAATCTTTTCTCTTCAAAAATAAAAAATATATTTAAGAAATATTTAATAATCAAGAATTATTTCATAGTTTTATATATATATATATATATATATATATATATATATATATATATATATATAAAATATCTCCTACAGAAAACTGAATCACATTTAAGCGAAAAATATAGAAAACATATGAGAAGCGACTGTTACTAGGGTAACCCCTAAAACATGTTCTATTTAGCCCCACTAAAGAGCTCATGGGGGCAATTTACTATGTTTTTTTATTATTTTATTTAATTATAATATTTACATAATCGGACAAAAGTTCTAAAATAAATAAATAAAAATAAAAACAAATTATCGGGAATGAATACGTCACCGGCCGGAAGAGAAACCCACTCAATATAAATAAAGAAATGAATAACATGAACTTAGATTGGGATTTGAATGATGCACGGTCACGTTTCTGATTTGGTTTAAAAATAAAATACCAAGATTTAGATTGAGATATCAAGGACCTCGAAGAGTAATACCATCCCACCAATATAGTTCAGATACCAAGTTTATAAATATATATAACACATATAAAATTTATTTATGTATATACACAACTAACTAACTAAGTAATTCCATTCTGTTATTTCATTCGTAAATCATCTTCGAGTTCATTAGACATTATAAATTTTATACTCTAAATTGGGGTAACAACCTGCTTTATTTCTCAATAATTTCTTCATTTCACAACCGTTGGCCCAGTAACAGAACATCATTACCAAATTTCTGAATACAAGAGCCATGCGTGGGTTGCAGTAGTAGAGGATTTTTTTTTTTTTTTTTTTTTTTTTTTTTAATACAAGAAATATTACAGCAATTGACATCATCTTAACAGATATTAAAAAAAAAAAAAAAAATTAATGAAACTACGAAAAAAATATTTGATTTATTTTTTCTCGACGAAATGAAATAAAAATCGTGGTGTGTACATAGTTGTAAGTACAAAATGTGACATTAAAAATTTTACATCTACAATTAGCATCAGAAACAATACCTTTCAAAAATTCTTTTTTTACTTTTTTTTTTTAAATTAATAAATTAACTCTATATTTTCAAATTCAAAGAAATTTTAAATAGTTCATTAACATAAAGGACCAGTTCAGTGCACCGTAAATATAGACACCTGGATCTCTATAGGATATATAACGCTTCAACGACCCTTGGACGTAAAGCGATGTCAAAGAAAGGTCAAAAGCGAATAGTTAACAAGTGGGATTCCATCTACCTGATGGAATGCCATGTACCTGAAAGTTCCTGAAGTATTTCAATCCGATCTAAAATCATTTAGCTATTCGCGGGATGCATTAAACAGGGAGAGAGGGGAGGGATGTAAATAGAACTATTTGATAGGCTGATAAAGATAAACCGAAATACAGACTAAATTCTAAAATGAGGGTAGGATAGTGGTAACATCAAATAGTGGAATGAAAAGAGACATTAATGTCAAGAAAACATAGTATTAATCTAAAGGGATACCGATTAGGACATAATTATCTGACTGATTATAAATTTTTAAAAAAAATTAATTTAGTAACATTTTTCTTTTTCGAAGGTTACGTGGGGTCAGATAATCAAAATAATTTTAAAAGAACGTAATCTAAAATAATTTATTGAAAGAGTGACGTGAAACTGGATGAATGAATCTGACTGGTATTCGATAAAATTTAATATACAGGGAAACATAGATTGACAAATAAAATAACATTTAGAAGTAAAAATCATTTCCTAAATTTAATTACTTAAGTACAAACAAAAATAATTAACCTATAGTTCGTGAGATTAGGGAAGGAAACTGGCCCAAATTAGTGGGGGTAGGGCGTAGCCGGCCTCAGCCAATGATTAGGGTCACCTGTTGCCACTTTTCCTACCTGAGTATAGGAATAGGACATCGAAAGACAATAAGTCGCTCGATACGTCGACCAATAGACATCGATATTTTTGAACATCCATGTTATTTTAGAAAAAATGTAAGCCAGGCTGGATTTAATAATATAATTAATAATAGTTAAATATGGGACAAACAAGTTGTTTCTCAATTCAATTTATATTAAGCACGATAATTAAGTCGACAATTAAAATTGTCTTAAAACATCATTGCTTCTCATATTTAACAAAAGCCAAATGTTAGGGTGAGCTATGAACTAATTCAAGTTAAATAATTTATATTAGTTAATGATTTATTTTTTTTTATATATATATAAACATTTATTAAAATTTAAAACTGTACAAAATATATACATCAAGTAAATGTATTGACAACGATAATAATAACATGTTAAAACTTGAAAAGAACTACTCATCAGTAGTACTTTATTAAAAATTCTACACTAGAAAGCCATCTTCGTTTCAGACGCCTCGGAGGATTATCGGGAATGGAGTCGGAAGCAAGTTGAGAAACTAACCGATCTGAGTGATTATAGAGCTTACTATGAAAAGCATAGGTATCTGGTGTGGGCTAAATCAGCAACATATGAAACATTAAGATCTTTATGCATAAGTTTATTGGTGACAAAGTAAGGAGCATTGAGGATTTTTCGTTGGATTTTGAATAGTAAGGATTGAATACGAGATGAATTGGATGGTTTAGTGGAGCCCCAAAGCTCAACTCCGTACGTCCAAATAGGTCTAATCACAGTCATGTATATGAATCTTTTGTAATTAATTAGAAGCTTTAAACATTTGTCCAGTAAATGTTGAGTTAGTCTGTAACGACGGGCAGTCTTTTGTCGTTTTAGTCTTGTATTAAATGAATGTTAAAAACAGTGTTAAAACCAATTATATTCCTCATATTTATTGTAACTAGGATTATGTCATTTGTAGGGTTAACATTTAACATGTGAAAAAAAAAAAAAAAAAACGTTAAAGCAAAAAAGTATAGACCCCAAGCAAAAATACATGTTAAAAATTGTAACTTAGCTAAACTAGAAAACTGTGGATGGTAGTCGATAGATCGAGTTACTTACTTTAACTCATTCAATTACTCCTACTTTATAAAAATGGTGTCGTTTTTTATCGAGTGTTATCGTCTTTCGAATCCTAACAACGGTGTAATATAAAACTTAGAAGCTCGACGGAAAATAATAAGGCGGAACGTAACGTAAAGAGATTATCGAATCATTATATAGTATAATAGAATGTTCAAAACAAATCCAAAATTTGGTATTATATTTTAAATTATTTTCCAATAGGAACAGAAAAATCTACCAGTTATAGTCAAAACTTCAACTACTCATTAATTGATTATTCCTCATTTACTACTCATCATAAAACTAATGATGAATGTTTTTTTTTTTTTTTTTATTTATCAGAATAATTACAAGCTGCCTCACTCAAGGGCAATGAGTAATATTGATGACAGAGACTCATTCACACAATATGTACAATGACAAGAAAATTAAATAAACAGCCTTTAAAAATACAAGAAATAATAAAAAAAAAATATATATATATACAAGAAATAAAATAAAATAAGCAAGATATAAAAATAGAATAAAATAAATGATAGTATACAATAGGTGATGATTTTTGTAGCCAATAAATAAAAAATAAAAATAAAAAAAATTAAGAAGAAAAGAAACAATCGTAACTACATTCTTACTTTATATACAAATTTACAAACATTCCAGGGAGCACACTGATCCAAGCTCGCCCCCCCCTTAAGGAGGGGAAGCCGGGAACAGAGAGTTCCCAGCGCTGTTCTATCAGCTGCGTCACTAGTAAAATCCAGTGGAGGCTGAGGGAGAGCAATGATGAATGTTTAACATTCGAAACAAGTCTCCCACTAAACAATTCCAATACAAGTAGAAAAGTATTCGTCAATCGTGAAATGTTGTAAAGCGAGTTGAACTATTTTGAATTATCGTAAGGAAAAAACAGGATCTTAAATATAAGTTTCCATCTCAACTACCAAAGATGAATGTAGATAGGAATACTTTACCTCCTAACTTCTTTCACTGAATGTAAACGACTAGTGGCTTATCGAACCGACAGAAACATTCCGAAGTCGTCTCCATATGCGGTATTCGCAGTATTTGTATTTTGTTTTAAATATATCTGAAAAACAGCAGCCTTAAGGACGAAAACTAAAAAGACAACAATAGCGGAATATCCTTCCACCATGTTAAAGGCGTTGAATCCTTTAATATTTCAAAATAGTATCCTTAAGGATTATATAAGGATATTCAAAATAATATATTATATCTGTGCCCCGGAGGTACAGAACACTATGTCATTTTATTACCGAAAATACATTATTATGTATTCTTATTCACTTTTTTTAACTTTACATAGAGGTATAGAATTCTATTTCCTAGGCCAATTATTTGTAAGGTACATTAAAATGTTTTTTATTTATTTATTTTTTTTTTTAGGAGGTGGGAGGGCATAACATTCTAATGTACTCCAATTAGGGCAGGAAAGACGGGTTAACAACGTATTCTAGCCTGATCGATTTATTTCGTGCAAATAAATACAATAAACTGTTCGGGAAATGAAATCCTTTATAATAAAACCGATTCAAATTGCTTTCCTGTAAAGTTTGTTTTTGTTTATTTCGTTTAACGTTACTTTATGCTGCTATGGCTAATCGGACGATGCTACGGTGGGAGTCCTAAATTTTGCCAATCCAGGTATAATTAGGATAGGGATCTTTAACGAGTACCTGACATCGCCCAGGCTCGGGACCCCCATTTTACGTCCCTTCCGAAGGACGGCCTAGCTAAGGTCATCTGCCGGGCTTCGAACCCGCGATCATGGGTTTAGTAGGTTGCTATGCTAACCACTACACCACAGGTGACCCCATCTCTCTCTTGTAAAGTTATAGAAATGTGACATAGTTTTCAGTACCTCCGAGGTACAGATATATATTATTTATATATGAAAATAATATATATTTAATTATATATTATATAAGGATATTCAAAATAATATCCTTAAGGATAACCGTAAAATCCTGGAATATTTCAAAATAGTAACCTTCAAGACGAAAACTAATATATATGTGTCCCAAAGATGTCCTTCCGCCATATGAAAATAGTGTCCTTAAGGACGAAAACTAATAAAATCATTAAATCTTAAAAGTACAAAAAATATTAGTACTTAAGGACGAAACCCAATTTGTTGAGGAGAGTGGCCAAGGATATCCTTCGGCCGCCAATAAAAATCGTCAGATCCTGGCAGATCTGAAAAAAACATTTTCCTCTAATTTAACGTACCTCTAATTTAAAGTGAAGGAAAAACTAGAACGACAAGAAACTACATTTACTAGACAAACGATCAAAGCTCCCAATAAATTGCAAAAGCCTCATATACATGACTGTGATTAGACCTATTTGGACGTACGGAATTGGGCTTTCGGGCTCCACTAAACCATCCAATTCATCTCGTGTCCAATCCTTACAATTCAAAAAATCCTTAATACTCCTTACTTTGTCACCAATAAACTTATCTATAAAGTTCTTATCAATATTCCATATGTTGCTGATTTAGCCCACACCAGATACCAATCCTTTCATAGTAAACTGTACTCCCACAAGAATCCATTAGTCTCCCAACTTGCTTCTCAATCGATACCTGATAACCCTCCGAGGCGTCTGAAAAGAAGATGGCCAAGGGACCTTCTGTTTAAGACCATACTGGTTTGAATGAAAGAAATCACGTTTGATACCCCTATTTTTTCTCAACTTTGTTTATTTCTAATAATAATTAACTGTTATTTGATATAATAATTTGATATCATATAGGTATTGGGGACAAAAAAAAAAAAAACATATGATCATCCACAGTCAAGGGAGCCACCGCTAATGTTATTCAGTCTTTAGCCGACAGGCTAATTATAATTATTTAAATTAAAGAAATTCCAAATATCGTATGACATAAGGAAATCTACTCCGAAATTCAACTCAATCTGTATACAGTTTCATAGAATGATAATGATGATGAATACTTAGTATGAGAATGAGTAAGTAGGGAATGACGTTCTGTTTTCCTGAAATTCAAATAAGACTAAGGATGGAAATAGAACAAGAACTTATAACCAAAATACGAGTTAATATGTTGTCAGTATCTGCTGATAGGAGATGTATATACTACATTGACTGACTCCTACAAAAAGACATTAAAGTAGGTACTCGATGGCCGAGCGAGTTGGGGCGAAGGTGTGCTTCAGCGCGCTCGGTAGTGAAGTTAGAATTCCATCTAGAGAGGTTATTATTATTATTATGTATCTTGACTAGAATAGCCACAGTAATAGTAAACTGAAAGATGACCACCCTTCCTGCTTTAGTTGGAGTACATAGGGACATTAGGCCACAATAAACAACAACAACAACAACAAGACCTTAATGTTCCATGTTACTTTAGTCCTAACCAAATACCTATCCTTTCATTGCAGACTCTATAACCATTCAAATCCTCTAGCCTCTCAACTTACGTCTTATTCTATTCCTGATAACCCCCTGAAGCATCTAAAAACAAGTTGAACTCTGGATCTTCAAGCATAAAACTAGAAGCAGGTAGTTGCTTTACAAGTAATTAACATGTTATCATGAACATTTTCTTGACATTTTCTTTCTTTTTTATTTCAATAAATAAATAAATAAAAATTATGTATTCCTATATAGATATAGACGGCAGAAGCCATCTTTTTATCCCGCACCGAACCCCCACCGCCATTGTTCTACATTGTACCAGTTTAGTTAACGGAGATGTAGATAGTCGGGGTAGGCAGTCATAGATTTCTTCTAGCCCTGGTGAAGACTTGTACATGAAGACTTGTTGTCCTACGTAAAATACGTAATAATTAAATTAATTTTCAAAAAGGACACCACTGGTGAAATATCCTTCCAACCTCTTAAAATCGTTAAATCCTGAAATATTTCAAAATAAAATCCTTCGGCTATCTTAAAAACCTTAAATCCTGGCGGATTACAGAATAGTATCCTTAAGGACGGAAATTAATATATATGTGGCCAAGGATGTCCTTCCGCCATCAAAAAATAGTATCTTCAAGGACGAAACCTAATTTATAGAGAAGGATAGTTGCCAAGGATTTCCTTCGGCGTTAAAAAATCGTCCGATTCTGGCAGATCTGAAACCAGTACCCTTTCGGGATACTTATATTAAGATATGTAAGTATAATATATTTTACAATCAAACATATTTTATAAATAGATACGAAAATAATAATGAATACGGGTCAATCCTTTCCTGTGTCAATCACCCAGTCTGTGTTGCTCAAAATTTTTAGTTTTCCTATTATCATGGATTCCCTTTGGATAGACATTAACAAAACTCCAATTGAAAAACATTTACAAGCCATATTTTCTATTAGGCAGCTATTTTAAAACGATGATTTAGTGAATTTTATGAAAAAACGGTGTTCGCTGAAAATTTAATTGCGGAGTCATTTTTAAAGATATCAGTTTTTAAAACAAGTGTATTCAGCATAAAATGACCTTCTAAAAGACGTTATTTAAAAAGTTAACTAGGCAGCGAATAAAGGCTCAAAAGCTATTTTTTATTAACTGAGTTAAATAGTTTTACGAAAATAGTTGCTTATGCCCTGGTAAAAAAGAATATGTTACAACTGTGATTGACAATGTTACGGTGCAGAAAAAGAAGAGGTTAATTCACCTCTGACTAAATGAACTCTAGAGCATATATACACAGAAATATCCAGTTTACAAAATTGGTAATTCTATGTTTTGCACTCTAAGACCAAAGTGGTGCGTTTTTCAGGGTTCATCAGGAACTTATAGCATGTGTTTGAAAGCATCACTAAAACACAAAGCTTGTAGAAGGGTTAAAGCTTAATGCAAATTATAAAGACCTCATAGCTTTCATCGTATGTGATATTGAAAATGAAAAATCTATGCTTGACATCTCTCCAGAATGTCCTGGACCAGGTACTCTGCTTGATTAAAAGGAAGAGTTTTTATTGAAATTCACAGCTCTATAACTCAAAACATTTGTAATTTTATCAAAATCAAAAAATAGTGATTTTTTACCCCTATCGAGAAGGTTAAAATTTTGAAGTTGAGATTTCACCAACATTTTCTACCGGCCATAACAACTGCTGTGTTCAACCGATTGCAATAGTAATAGCATCACACATTTCGATTTAACGCACCATATGTGAAATTTCATCAAAATCAAAAAATATTAATTTTTTACCCCTTTCGAGGAGGTTCAAATTTTGAAGTTGAGATTTCATCAACAATTTCTACCGGCCACAACTGCTACGTTCAACCGATTACAATAATAATAGCATTACTAGAATCATCATACATTCTGCTTTTTATCCATGCATAATACATTGGATTTACTCCAGATTTTAGTGGACAAAAACTAATGTGAATGAAAAAATCCGAGGTCAACTATAACTTGAGATATTTCAATAAGGGGAAATCCTACAACCTCCGGATTTGGGCTAAACTATGCAGTTTTAAGGCTTCTAGATGACCTTAAAATTTTGTTTTAATCAGTTGCGAAATATGTGAGATAGCGCAAATTATTTACATTTTTTCAGAAATTGACAGCCCCTTGCCTTCTAAAATCCTACAAAATTTTAAAGGTAAAAAAATATTATTTTTGATTTCGACAAAATTAAGTTTCTACATGTTTTTTGAGATGAGGAATCTGAAAATAATATCAGTTTTTAGTTTAACAATTTTCCTCACCTATATTATATAAATAAGACTGATATAAGGGTTTGTTTATTTCGTTTAACGTCACTTTATGCTGCTATGGCTAATAGGACGATGCTACGGTGGGAGTCCTAAATTTTGCCTATCCAGGTATAATTAGGATAGGGATCTTTAACGAGTACCTGACATCGCACAGGCTCGGGACCCCCCCATTTTACGTCCCTTCCGAAGGACGGCATAGCTAAGGATTTTTTACTCCCTTTAAAAAATCCTAAGGTCATCTGCCGGGCTGCGAACCCGCGATCTTGGGTTTAGTAGGTTGCTATGCTAACCACTACACCACAGGTGACCCCGTTATAAGGGTTTTATGGTGCGTTAAATCGAAATGTGTGATGCTATTACTATTGCAATCGGTTGAACACAGCAGTTGTTATGGCCGGTAGAAAATGTTGGTGAAATCTCAACTTCAAAATTTTAACCTTCTCGATAGGGGTAAAAAATCACTATTTTTTGATTTTGATAAAATTACACTTATAAGGGTTTTATGGTGTGTTAAATCGAGATTTGAGGTCAGTTTTTCATAAAAAAAAAGTTTCCACTGATTTACAGCGGATTTCCTTAGAATTTTGTCATTTTTTTAGAGTTTTTGAGCACCCTAAAGGCGGGTGGTGTCTTGAGCATAACGAAAGTATTTTTATATCAAATACGCTACATAACTTCAATTAAACGTGAAAGAATCATTCTCTATCTTGACTGAGAGCTAAGAAAAAAAATAAAACGTGATTTTCATATTTTTTTTTTTTTCTCGGTTCCTAATGCCCATTGGCAGCTATAACTCTAGTTTTGCACTATTATAGGTCCCTACTACCCACACACAAATCGGCATTCAAATCTGTGAGTTACAACTGCAAACGTCCCCTTGTTAGTATAAAGAACATTTTATAAAATTTTCACTTGTTTTAATTAAGTCCCTTTTCAGAGATTGGCCTATGAAAATTGGAAAAAAAACTGCCTTCAGCCGTTTTTGAAAAGCCGTAGAGAAAAAAGAAGTAAATTCTCAAGACTAAACCTTATACTGCTGGTAGTACTACGAGTACTCAATACAGAAATAAAATATTATTTGTGAGTCTCTTCTCCTTCCTAAAAATTCATGGTCTTAAAAATTAATGATTTTTAAATCATTTACCCTGTTTTTGAGGAGTTTGAATAACTTTCTTGCATGATAGGAAAATTAAAATAATGTCCTTTTGAAGGTCATTTCATGCTGAACACACACTAGTTTTTTAATTACTCTGATATCTTTAAAAATGACTTCGCAATTAAATTTTCCGCAAACCCCGCTTTTTTTCATAAAATTCACTAAATCATCATTTTAAAATGGCTGTCAAATTAAAAATATGGCTTGTAATTTATTTTTTCAATTGGAGGTTTGTTAATGTCTACCCATAGGGAATCCATGATAAAAGAATCAGGAAAATAAAAAATGTTGAACAACAAATTATATTTATATTGGGTGATTTGAAATGGACTGACCCATACCAATTGTCTCCGCCGATCACATTTCATCAATTTCATTGAATAATAATAATAAATAAAAAAAGTTCTTTATTTATTCTGGGACCTTAAGTCCCTTAAGAATAAAAAATAATGTACAATTAGGGGCCATCAGAGCCTCAAAATGGTTATAAAATATTATTAAATATCATAAAATAGTAATTAATAACGTTAACAAATCAAAATTAAGCTTAAAAATATTAATAAAAAGAAACAGAATTATTTTGATTCATTTTGTGAATCAATTGTGTAAAAACAATAAAATTTCGTGTACAAAGCTTTATATTTTATATAACTATTGAGTGGCTAATGACAGTTTTCATGGATCTGGATGGACAGTAGGTAGTTAAATAAGTGATGTTTGAAAGCGGAAAGGGTGTTTGAATGGCGAATGGTGTAAGGGATGGAGTTCCATAAGGACGAGGATCGGATTAGGAATGATCTGTCGAAAGCAGCGGAGCAATGAGCAGGGCTGTACAAATCTGATGGGCGGGAACGGGTTTGGCGGGTAAGAACGGAGGATTTGAGCTGAAGGAGTTGAGAAATGTAAAGTGGACGTTGGGATTTCACTGTTTGGTAGAGAAAGGATGCCAGAAAATACTGGCGACGGTAGGAAGGAAAGAGCCACTTTAACTCCGCGTAAAATTGTGAAACATGGGCGCCTCTGGGGATCCCGAAGATAAAACGAATGCAGCAGTTAAACAGTCTTTTGAGTCTGGCCTCAAGATCACCAGAAACACCCCCATACACAGCACAGCAGTAGTCAAAGTGGGGGAAGATAAGGGAAGATACTAGTAATTTGCGGGTTTCGAAAGGAAGAAGATTGCGAACGTAATTGAGACGTTTTAGGATTGGGATGGTGCGTCGGGAAATTTCGGATACGTGGTTTTTCCAGGATAGGGTTTGGTCGAAAATGACTCCGAGATTTTTGACTGAGGGGTAGAATTTGATAGGATCACTGCTCAGGAAAATGGGGGGAATAGGAGGTATGGTTTTCAGGAGGTAACTCGAACCTATTACAAGCGCTTTGGTCTTTTCAGTATTTAAATTCAACTTGTTCGTCACTGCCCAGTTATAGATTCGATCCAAGTCTTCCTGGATTTTTCTAGTAGCTTGCAATAGGTCAGAATTGGGAAAGGATAAATAGATTTGGAGATCATCTGCGTAAAGGTGATACCGGCAGTGACGGATGGAAAGGGGAAGGTCATTAATGTAAACGGAAAAGAGTGTGGGCGAAAGTGAAGATCCCTGAGGAACACCACGGGAAAGAGGTAGGGTCTTAGACGGAGGTTTATTTGGAATGACTACATACTGTGATCGGTTGGAAAGGAAGGATTTAAACCAAAGTAAGGCAGATTTGGAGAGGGATAGGTTTCGGAGTTTGGCTAGAAGGATGTTGTGGTCAACATTATCGAAAGCCTTTGAAAAATCTAAAAGGATGGTAATATCTTGGCGATCAATTGCGGAGTGTAAGTCTTGCGTTATTTTCAGGAGGGCAGATTGGGTGGAGTATCCAGGGCGGAAACCGGATTGATATGGAGTAAGGAGGGAGCGTTCTTCTAGGAAAACTGAGAGTTGGGACTGAACGATCCGTTCCAGTGGTTTGGATAGGTTGGAGAGGAGGGAAATCGGACGGAAGTCACTAGGGGAGGCGGGATTGGGGATTTTACTCAAGGGGCGGACTAGTGCTGATTTCCAAGAGGAAGGAAATATCGAATGTTGAAGGGAAAGGTTGTAAATGTGGTGAAGGATAGGAATAAGTGCGGGAAGGCATGCTTTGATGAGTTTAACTGGAATATTATCGGGTCCATAATCATTTGTGCGGGATTTCTTAATGACCGAGAGTATGTCATCATAGGACACATGGGAAAAGAAGAAGTTGGCTGGATCAAAGCTAGGGTAAGTTATTTCCGCATCGAGCGGAGGGTTCGGAGCTAATGAAATGAAATGTTGGTTTAGTTCATCAGGTGAAACAGGAAAGGAGTTGCAGTTGGGGTCAGGAAAGGTTAGTTTTCTTAGGATTTTCCACTTGGATTTAGAATCGGGAGCGGTAGAAAGGGAATTATGCATGTATTTGGATTTAGAGTATCGGATGGCGGATTGGGTTTGGTTACGTAAAATTTTGAAGGTAGTGTAATCTGATGGCAATCGAGTTCGACGAAATTTGCGTCTGGCTGCTTCCCTTTTTTTCATCAGCACTCTAATCTCAGCTGTCAGCCATGGAGCAGAAGGACGGTGCATCTTTAGGGTTTTTAGAGGAGCATGGGTATTTAAAATTGAATGAAGGTTTGCGGTGAGGGTAGAGATCATCGGCTCAATCGAGGTAAAGGAATATATTATATCCCATTGGATGGAATCGAGGTCAGATTGTACGGATTCGAATGATAGGAGGTCCAGATTTCGAAAGGAAACAATTGTTGGGGCAAAAGATTTGGTTGGTAAATCATACGAAATCTGGATTAGATCATGTGAGGAGAGAAAAGGAACCGGGTGCTGGGATGATGAAAGAATTTTATCGGGGGAGTCAGTGATAAATAGGTCAAGCCAGGTATCTGAGTATTGTGTGTGATGGGTAGGAAGAAAAGGAACCAGATAAAGATTTATGGAATGGAACAAATTGATGAGGAAGGATTTATCATAGGATTCGGATACCATGTTGGTGTTAAAGTCGCCGGAGATTATGACGTTGGAGTAGGCTGATGTTAATTGGACTAGAGAGGTTTCGAAAGCGTCATCAAAGGGAACATGGGGAGGTCGGTAGACCACAGCAAATAGTAAAGAGGAGGGAGTGGTTGATATTTCCAGGAATAGGTATTCCACATGAGGGAAATCTGAAGATGGTGATTGGAGAAGGATTTTAGCTTTAAGACTATTGTGGATAAATACCCCTACACCCCCGCCCCTTCGGTCAGATCTATCATGGCGTAGGAATGTGTAATTTGGGAAGGAGACATAGGAAGAAGGGATAAACGGTTTTAGCCAGGTCTCGGATATTGCTATGATGTGGTAAAAATTATCGTGGAAATATTTTAGGAATTCGTCATAGTGGGCAATAAGGGACTGAGCGTTGATGTGACAGGATATTAGGATATTACTCATGGCTGGGTGGACGTATAAGGAGTTGGTAGCAAGGATGTACATGATTGGTGGCCTGGGAAAGTGGAACAATGTAAAGATATAATCCCTCTAGATTCTGGATTCACATTGTTGATATCATCTATAGAGAGTAAATGCTTAAGATAGGTTGACAAATAGGATATTTTTAAAATATAATAGAAATGAAAATATAAGACTAAAAAACAGAAATGGAACAAAATAATATAATACCTACACGTGTTGTTAAAAAAATAGAAAAAAAAAAATAAAGAATCTGGAATAAAAAATGAAAAATAAAGATTCTCTAGATTCTGGATTCACATTCCTGAATTCATCCGTGAAAAATAAATACATAAGATAAGTTGAAGAATGAGTAACTATTAAAATATTATCAACATAGAAGAGTAAAATGAAATAAAAGAAAATGATATAATACCTACTCGTGTTATAAACAAAAAATGAAAAGAAAAATAAGCTAGTTTTACAGTGAACAATATTCCAGCTTGTGTAGAACATAATTATAAAATTAAACAAAATATTAGATGAGTAAATAATTAAATAAGTAAGTAATTGAGGGAGTTGGTGAAAAATTAGTCAGGCAAAGACGTCTAGGTCACTTGGCTTGCTAATTATAACTGCCGGGAAACCATCGTTCTGCCTACATCTCACTTTACCTCCGCTGAACCAAACATATTTAATTTTTGCAGCCATTTTTTTCTGCCTGGCCAGCCAATAGAGGTGCTTAATGGCCGGTGACATCGCTTCGCCGACGTATATCCGATGCATGTCATTTTCTTCCCAGCCCAGGTGCCGCGTTGAAAAGTCCCTTTTTGTTCGCCTTTTTTGCAAGATATCGTCCCTTAAGGATTTGCGAACAAATCTTACAATAATAGGACCTGGAGTGCCTTCTTGTCTAGGCTTCAGCCGCACGGCGTGGTCCAGATCTTCGAGACTCAGTTTGATGCCTAGGCCGGCGCCAACGGTGAGAATGGTGCCTTCAACCGTCTCACCCTGCCTCTCAGGGATACCTCTGATTTCAATTGAGTTTTCTAATTGCTTCTGTTCGGCAATTATGAGTCTACTTTCAAGGTCAGAGACCTTGACCTTTAGTGCAGAGTTTTCATTGGTTAATCGTTCCATTTGTCTCTTCTGTTCTTCAAGAAGAGTTTCAATTTTTAAAAGTTTTTCGTTGTTATCAAAGGAAAGCTGGGATTGTTTCTGTAGCGTATCTTTGATATCCTTCAACTCTTCAATCCCCTGAAGCTTTGTCTTCATCCCCTTTATCTCCTCTATTAGCCCTCTCAAGAGGTCAGTCATTTTGTTTTCTTCACTTGTCTTAGATGCCGTATTGCAATCGGGACATGTCCATTTTTTAGAGCTCTCAAAACTCAAGCTGTCACCTTTTACACATTTTAAATGGTATAAAGACTGACAATCAGTGCAGGACAATTTTGTTTTGTCATCCCTGGAGATTATTTTGTTACACACTTTGCAGCTCATTTTTAATGAATGATAATTGCGGAACGAAAGATGAGCAAAAAAAAAAAAAAATATATATTTTGAAACTTTTGTTTACGAATACGTAAGTATTGGTTTCTGACGAACAGCTGTCTATAGCAGGTGAGAGTGGAGGGGAGTGGGCGGAGCTAGACCAAGTGGGGCGCGTTATCTTAAGTCCTAGGATAGATAAGGATAAATTTACCTGAAGTTACTATAAGAAATATCTTCTAATAAAATCTTTTTGGCTGGTCCAATGCTTCTCAGATTTTATATTTAATATAAATGATGTTCACACTACACTATGTATAATAGATATCGATTTGTCGTCACAGTACTTAAAGCAAAGCCATAAAGTGAATAAATTCTAACTATTTTAATATTAATTCATTTATTAATTATTATTTCATTTGTTCGATAAACACCTCTATTCTTAACCTCAAGAACCCGAACAAGGTAACATTATTTCATAACATCATACCCTCCCACCTCCATTCAACACCACTAGCATAGAACTAAGTAATCCAAAAGTATCGTTTCAATTACTACTCTTTCCAAAGCATATTGTATTACAGGTCTCCTGTTTTAGTTTTTTCCAATTATTAAGGGATAAGAAAAAAAGAAAAGAAAGAAAATTGTGAGATGCAAATTGAAAAATAAACTACAATCAACAAAACCATTTCAGAACTAATTTCCTATTTATTATATTCTTAAGAAATAAGTTTAAACATGGAACATGTTTCCCGGTGACCTAGTTAGTCAAAAGCTATACTTTTTAGGGAAGGCGTTACGCGTAGTTTGATAGTTAGATATTAGGAGAGCAGGAGCAGTTAGGAGTTCAACTCTTCTTATACTAAATAAAACTTGACTAGCAGGCTAATTAGTAAGCTTATTTTGACTCTGTGTCTCCTATTATGAAATAAAAAAATTTAACCTAGATTTGACCGATCCCTCTCGGCTGTCCCAAATTTTGCTTTGAATAAAAAATTTATAGATGAAGTAAGTACTTCATTTACTGTACCTAGTTAGAACTAAATATTGTAGCCTTGAGACATAGAACAGAACTACAAGGTGAAGCAACACCGCCAAGTTGGAGGAGCGAAGCCACAGGTGACAAGAGGCAGTAAGGCCCGAAGGCGGAGTAGGGCCGGCTAAGCGGGAGTATGATCTATAGCCATAGGTGAGGCTACAAATCTTACCACCTCCTCACTGTGTCCTACCTAACCAATATAACCTTTAGGTTACAAGTGGGAGGGAAACAATATTATATATATTTATATAAAAATATATAACATAAATATGAATATGAAAGAATAAGGTAAATCAATAGTTATGGACATAGTTCAGGGAACTTGTCGATTTAAAAGGGAATTTCGTTGATGCAGTTTGTAATACGACATCTTTGATTATATACATAGAATCTCAAAAGTTTACTCTATTGAATATAAAATTTACAAATACAATATAGATTTCTTTCAAATAAATATTTATAATTTTTTAACAAAAAACTGAAAATACCAGTTATGGTCCAAAGCCAAGACTAGTTATTCATGTGAAAAAATAATCTTTAAAAAAATGGTTTTAATAATTTAAAAATGAACAACTATAACTATAAAAATATTCTAAATACTAAAACAACAAGGTGTGACAAAAAAGTAAAATATATATTTAAAAACACAATCACTCGATGCACTCATTCACAAACTTTGAAGTTAATTATTAGTTTAGAAAACCATTATGACAGTTAAAAATAAAATTGAATTATAATTTCGAATGTCTACCGCTAGAATGCACGCTGGTTAAATAGTAACAGGTTACCAAAAAGTAGCTGTTAAAAGGAGCACGTAATACGTAAGGGAATATTTTGAAATTAATTTTGTTTGTTTTGACTATTTTATTGTCGGTGCTCTGCTTTTCTTGTGTTTACTTTCAGTTTCCATTTTCGGCTATATTTATTACTTGTTTTCGCCTTTTAAATACTATACTGCAATGTGTATAAGTGAGCATTATAATGTATTTGAGTTCTGTATGTAATGGAACTTCTTCCATAGAAAATTAAAATTCGTATTACAATGGATCCACTAAGATAAAAACAAAAAATATATACGATTTCGAGTAATTTATCATGTAATTTATAAGACAATAATATGTAATTTATAAAAGGGATTAATTCAACTTACGAACTCGACTCCTTTGATCTATTCCCCTCTCTGAAAAACACATGAGTATTTTTTTACTAACAAGGGGACGTTTGCAGTTGTAACTCACAAATTTGAATGCCGATTTTTGTGTGGGTAGTAGGGACCTATAATAGTGCAAAACTAGAGTTATAATCGCTAATGGGCATTAGGAGCCGAGAAAAAAAAAATAAAATATGAAAATCACGTTTTATTATTTTTTTTATCTCTCAATCAAGATAGAGAAATGATTCTTTCACGTTTAATTGCAGTTGTGTAAGCTATTTTTAATAAAAATGACAAAATTCCAAGGAAATCCGCTGTAAATCAGTGGAAACTTTTTTTCATGAGCAACTGACCTCACATTTCGATTAAACGCACCATAAAACCCTTATATATGAAATTTTATCAATATCAAAAAATATTAATTTTTTACCCCTTTCGAGGAGGTTAAAATTTTGAAGTTGAGATTTCATCAACAATTTCTAACGGCCATAACAACTGCTGTGTTCAACCGATTACAATAGTAATAGCCTCACTAGAATCAGCATACATTCTGCTTTTTATCCATGCATAAAACATTGGATTTACTCCAGATTTCAGTGGACAAAAACTGATGTGAATGAAAAAATCCAAGGTCAACTATAACTTGAGATATCTCAATAAGGAGAAATCCTGCGACCTCCGGATTTGGACTGAACTATGCAGTTTTACGGCTTCTAAATGACCTTAAAATTTGGTCAAATTTGCCTTGCCTTCTAAAATCCTACAAAATTTTAAAGGTAAAAAAAAATTATTTTTGATTTCGACGAAATTTAGTTTCTACGTGTTTTTTGAGATGAGGAATCTGGAAATAATATCAGTTTTTAGTTTAAAAATGTTTCTCACCTATATTATATAAATAAGACGTTTTAAAATGATCTATTTCTATTATTACTTTAATTTTTACACAATAAATTTCAAATAAGATCATTTACAAAAAATATACATATTTTTTAACCAAAACCTGACATTACTTTTAGATAATTCATAAATCTTATGATTTTAATGCAATTTGAAATAAAAATATAGCCGGGTAGTGACTTGAGCATAACAAAAGTATTTTTATTAAAAATAGCATACACAACTGCAATTAAACGTGAAAGAATCATTTCTCTATCTTGATTTCTCGGCTCCTAATGCTCATTGGCGACTATAACTCTAGCTTTTCACTATTATAGGTCCCTACTACCCACACAAAAATCGGCATTCAAATCTGTGTGTTACAACTGCAAACGTCCCCTTGTTAGTAGCACCCGGACCACAATGGCTTACAGTATTATTATTTCTTTATTTTATTTTATTATTTACACATATCCAAATATTTGATGTTTTATAAAACAGAAAAGAAAAGTGAAAACTGTTAAGAAATTAAATTTAAAAAAGTAGTTATTAATAAATAATTTCAGTATATTTATTCAGAAGGCTGAAGATGGTTATAAAAGGCTCGTTCATTACACAGAACACAATTAGGGCCTACTACGCACTGTTTACCTTCCTAATGAATTTTTCCAACCTGAGAATGAAATTAAATTAACCAGAAATGGTCTCAAAGAATTGTTCAAGGAAATTCTTTGAATATACTATTCATAATCTTACTCATAAATTCAAACGATTTGAACAATTAATTACAAACATTTACAATTTTATTTTTATCGATGCTTGGAATCGAATTCCTTTCTCCTTTTGACACGGTTCCACCTAGAGGTCCCAAGAACACCACAGAGAGTAACCTACAACAAAGAACCATTAGCAATGGCGGCTGATTGATACGATACGCCAACAATCAAGGATTCGAAAATGTCTTATACCATTAGTCGAACACCTAGTTATTTCTATTAAAATAATTAAATACAGGGTGAGTACCTCTTAGTGTAAAAAAAAAAGAAAAAAAAAAAAAAAAAAAAAAAAAAAAAAAAAAAAAAAAAAAAAAAAAAAAAAAAAAAAAAAAAAAAAAAAAAAAAAAAAAAAAAAAAAAAGGTGATACTAGATATTAAAATATTATTAAATATTTTATTCTATTAAATAAATAGAAAAATATTATTTTCCTCCACATTATTCGAAAGCAATACAAATATAAACCAACGATATACACGGATAGGTAGAAAAGCCTTCCCCTGTAAACACAGACTCTTCTGCGCATAAAATTCATCTCAAAAAGTGGTATTCTTCAACACAATCTGCGTTCCAAAGCTAACGGCAAAATTGAGACTATTATCATTATCATTGGGTTTTAAACCTAACATTGAAAATCTAATAAAATAAATCCTAAATAATAAAAATAAATGTAATAACATAAGATCCTTTGATCTGGTGACACTTTATTGGCAGTTTTCCTTTATTTTCTATTAAACAATAATTTTTTCTTTGCCTTTTATTTCAATGAAGAGTTTATTATGTTTAAAATTTACATTTCTATTAAAGAACTGTCATTTTATTAACACAAGTAACTGATTTGTATGCCAAATGAGAACACCATTTTTTTTTTCAGTTTTAAAAGTAAATTCCCCCATAAAATCGAAACAGAATCATTATCTTTTACATATCATTCGAAAGCTGATTAAATTTGCAAGTTTTTATGAGATTTGCAGCTTTGTGGATAGTTTTATTCGAAAAAAAAAAAGGTGAGCTTTGAAGTAATATAAGACATTGTAACTTCCCTAAATAAGGTGAAGATCAAGCTGTTCTTTAGATCACAAGTTTGTAAAAATCAAGGTTACATGTAATCTGCTCTTATAAGAAATTTAATGCTAAATCCGAAAATGTGGTCAACATTTGAGAAATATTTTAAGAAAATTGAGATATTACAGCTTGTATGGTAAAAATCGTGGTTTCCTCTAAAAAGTCTTTGATTATATTGATTATATATCTGCAACGGATTGGAATAGAAAATTAAGGTATGCCGCATTTTTCTACATTTTCCATCTAGTTTCACCCACTTTTTTTTTTATTTATTTATTTTTATTTTTTTTTACACTAATAGATACTCACCCAGTATAATTTAAGAAAAAAAAACGCTTGGATTATGAGATCTTAAATGTCTTCTCCGACTTCCAAGTAATTGTATATATTTACATAAACGTAATCAGGCAAATTTGAGATTTAGGCCTCGATGAATCATCAAATTCATTTCGTATCCGTTCCTCACCATCGCAAAATCATGAATGCTCCTTAAAACAATGATTAATAATAACAAAACATATTCTAATAAAACACTTAAATTTTTTCATATATTATTATATTCCTTTATAACAATAAATATACTTTAAAAAAATTATTTTTTATTTTTCATTTTAATAAATACAGTTGCTTATAACCAGCATACCTGTATAGTACCTTTAAATCCATATTTAAAAGATCATTATAGCAGAAGAAAATACTAAGAAGGTAAACATGAAAAAATCATAATTCATAATATAATTCTAGCAAAATTCTATGAATAAATTGGCATTAAAGCTGATGAAGAATCAGTTAACCAAAGAAAAACCCTTGAATGGATAGAGTAAATTAAAATTTCTTCAAATCATTTACTCAGAAGGCTATTTTTATGACATTTTGATGCTAAAAAAAAATTCAGTTTTTCCAAAAGAGTAAAAAGGTGTGCTGCCCAGAAGAGTCGCGAATTCATACTCACGAACTTATTCCCTGTGAAAATTTGATATCGAAAGTCGAAACTTGAAAAAGCTTATATATCGATTAAATTCAGAATTGCACCATTCTAATTCATATCGATTTAGAGAGATTTATCTCTTAAATTTAACTTTCTGATCGTTTACTATTTGACAGCTGTCTTCCCTCAACAAATATTTACTCTAAGGTTAGAGGTAGATTACTTGGCGAGGTTCCTATAACCGACTGAAGGAAACAAAACGATACAGATCGCGCCACAAGGTCTGCCCCCGTTGGAACGGTTTAATCCGCTCCGAAGAGATCAATTCCAGTCACGTTCCTCTGAAGGGTCACTTTGATTTGTAACGATCGATAAGTTTTATTATTAATTTTTAAGCATCGAAGGAAAACCTACTACTTCCGGTCAAACCATATTTTTTAAATTTAATATCCAATTTAATGTTGCTGATTTAGCCCAAACCAGATACCAATCCTTTCATAGTAAACTGCATTCCCACACGAATCCATTTGTCTCCGAAACTGCTTCACATTCGATACCTCATAACCCAACGAGGCCTCTGAAAAAAAAGATGTATATTGATGTACAGTTGTAAATATCAATAAATAGTTAAATTAAAAAAAAAACAACATAAAAATATCCAATTTATACCAACTGAATAGATCCGCAATTTAGTACTCTAACTGTCTCTATTTCTATTTCGAATACTCATACAATATTGGAAATGCTAAAAATAAAATAAAATAACTCGTTTCTGATAATTGAAACAATTACTAAAAAGACACTAAGAACTTTCTTCTATTTAGAACAAAAAATAATTCGAAGAATGTATGCAGATTGACAAGAAAATAAATCAACTCAGAAGAATAGACAACTCTAACATTTACAAGACAAACGTTGAAAGCTTCCAATAAATTGAAAAGTACTCATTTACATAACAGTTATTAGACCTATTTGGACATCCGGAGTTGAGCTTTGGGGCTCCACTAAACCATCAAATTCTTCTCATATCCAATCCTTCGAAAAATCCTTAATGCTCCTAACTTTGTCACAAATACGAGTACACTTATCCATAAAGAATTTAATGTTCCATATGTTGATGGTATAGCCCAAACCAGATACCAACCTTTTCATAGTAAATTGCACTCCCACACGAATCCATTAGTCTCCCAACTTGCTTCATGCTCAGTTCCCAATAAACCACCGTTGCGTCTGAAAAGATGATGGCCAAGAGACCTTCTAATATAGAACTTTTATTGAAGTGCTACTAGTGATTAGTTCTTCACAAGTGATTTATATGTCATTATAATCATTTCCTCAAATTTACTAGATGTATATTGATGTACAGTTGGAAATATCAATAAATGTTAAAAAAAAAAAGTCATAAGATACCCAACTACAAGAAGTAGGCCAACCAAACATATATGACGCGATGATTCTACATTTTACCTTTCCCCATTCTTTCATATAATTACTTAACAAGAGTTTTAGAAAGAGATAATAAATTGTAACATCGAAATTGATCCAATGCTTCAATTTGCCACTTCTATTATTATTTTATTAGACTACTAGTTCCGAATGCTAAACATTCATTTTGAGTTGTAAAACATACAAATTTTTTCAACTCATCAGTACTATGTTACATGGATTATATATACTAAAGTTTTCAAAAATGTAAGACTAGAAATTAAATATTCGCAATCTCTTGAGGAGATCTAACAGATTATATTTCAGATAATATATCCATCGTGGAAAGGGGAAGGA
Organism: Euschistus heros; assembly: GCA_003667255.2. Taxonomy (NCBI): domain Eukaryota; kingdom Metazoa; phylum Arthropoda; class Insecta; order Hemiptera; family Pentatomidae; genus Euschistus; species Euschistus heros. Next base: position 741,908 of record RCWM02000514.1, read on the forward strand.
TGCAGGTAGGTTAAATATTTAGGGTTTACTATGGGATTTCCCCTATGACTCATTATTTTTTCCGTTCCTCTTGGAAAGAAATTTAAAATGAGGCTATTGGAAACGTTTAACTGGTCACTTAAACAAAAATCTGGATCGGTTTTAAACGATATCATTATTTCTAATTATTCATAAATTTTCTAGGTTCAGCCGGACTCGAACTTGGAATTGTGAGCTTGGCAGCTTTATAACTTAGCCAATAAGCTACCGCCCCTTAAACATTGTATTTATAGTGCATTATTATTCAATTATTATAGTGCATTTAAATTCACTATTTTCCAGCTTCCTAATTCATAAGATTCACGACAACCTCTAAATTCACTAACAAAAGCAAATTTATTTATTATTAATAAGTTGCAAAATTTTTTTTCGCTGGTAATACTATTTTAAAAATTAATAAAAAGGTTTTCTTTAAAAAAAAAACCCATAATCATAAAACCAATTTAATCCAATGAGCGTATATTGATATCAGAATGAATTACAGTTTATTAGATGTAAGAAATTTAATACAGAATACATACTTGAGGTACGCATGATGGTATAGCAGGATCAATACAATTAGGATTGATGATTTAATTGCCACTTCTATTGAGATTATTTTATTAGAAAACTAGTTTCGAATGCTAAACAGTCATTAAGGATTGATGAATTAAATGCCACTTCTATTGAGATTAAACAGAAAGAAGACATTTTTAACACCAAAGAAAGGTATGATACGTCCACGTAAACGACTTAAAAAAACAACTGACTTTTGTAAACAAATGACTAACAAACAAAATAGCGTTTAGAGATAAGCAAATCCTTCAATAGGCTAAGAGCGCATTCTATTGGAATTAAAACATTTTAAACTTGCATACCTGGTATTTGAATGAATTAAAATTTGGTTCTTTAGTTTTATTATAATTTAACAAAGATTTCAGATATAGGAGTATTGAAAACCTATGTTTATTTTTATTTATTTTTTTATTTTTTATTTTATGGATATATACGACTGTAAACAATATACACATCAAATAAATGTGTAAAAATGATGTCATGTCATATTAACAATGAAATGTCAATAACTTAAAAACAACAGCTGATTAGTAGCACTTTAATAATAGTTCTACATTTGGAGGTCTCTTGGCCAATTTCTTTTCATACCCCTAGGAGAGTTATCAGAAATTGAACGGGAAGCAAGTTGGGAAGCTAGTGGATTCGCGGAACTTATCTTGGAAGTATAAGTACGTGTTTCGCCGATTCAATGACATATGAGACATATTTTTTATCATAATAAGTAAGTTTATTTGTAATACAACAAGGAGCTTCGATGATTTTTAAACCTGATCCTTAACAAAAGATCTAAACAATAATTTAAATAAGCATCGCATTATCTGAAACAAGTTTTATTTCTTAAATATTCCACCTATCTAAAAAGCATGCTATTGTTACGGAACTTCACTATGTTTATTTGTTTCAAATATCAACGTCTGAAATACCAAAATCTCTCATGCTGAATTAAACAGAAAGAAGATGACTAAACAGTCATCTTCAGTTCTTCGAAGTAACTATAACACTGTTTTGTGTTTTCTAATAAAATAATCTCAATAGAAGTGGCAATTAATTCGTCAATCCTAATTGTATAGAATACATAATTTATGACAATAGATTATATATAAATTTGATATTTTTCCATATAATCTTTTCAATCTTGTTAGTTTCAAAACACTGCGTCGTTCCTTCCCCACTGCCTACAGACCCCACCAGCCCTACATTGAGCGCTAAATTAATTAAACAGAGACTAATTTAGTGAGAACCTTGATCATCTGGCCTTGTACCTTCGTAGAATTTACTCTCTTCGCTGAAAAAACGCGGATTCAGCATTAACGTAATAAGATATCAGTTAGCTTACAAAGATTAGAGACTATTCGACCCACTGTAAAAGAATATTATAATATTCCGGATGAACAAAAAAGTACCAATTATTTACCTGAATATTTGTAAATTATTAAAAAAGAAAAAAAGAAGTAAATAACCCTATTTAAAATTTAGCGACATATGATTTAACTTATAACAGCTGTTTTATTATAAGTTATGACGTATTGCCACACGTATGTATATCATATATTTTTATAGTCGGGTATTCAGTTTTAGAGGATAAAGATGTATATATGGGCAACCTCTTTTTTTGTTTTTGATTTAAAGTTACATTCAACTAGACAAATTCTAGATTTTTGTCTTTCCTTAACAACTATAACAAATTTCTTAAATGCGAGAAGGCAGAACAATGATTAACATCAATTATTTCATGTAAAAAATAAAACGATTTACAAAAAGCTTTCGAAATTGCACCAGAAATATTGGGGTGAAAATATCAAATTAATCTCTTCAAAGAAATCTTCAGTACTTCCCTTAGTCAGTTGGGAGGGGTCCCCATAATAACACCAGTGCCCGATTCTACACCTTTTCCTCTATTACATTTTTTAAAATGTAATATGTAACCCTCTTCAGAAAATATAAAATTTTGAAACCCAGAAGCTTCAGCATGAGAGATTTTGGTATTTCAGACGTTGATATTTGAAGCAAATAAACATAGTGAAGTTCCGTAATAATAGCATGCTTTTTAGATAGGTGGAATATTTAAGAAATAAAACTTGTTTCAGATAATGCGATGCTTATTTAAATTATTGTTTAGATCTTTTGTTAAGGATCAGGTTTAAAAATCATCGAAGCTCCTTGTTGTATTACATATAAACGTACTTATTATGATAAAAACGTCTCATATGTCATTGAATCGGCGAAACACGTACTTATACTTCCAAGATAAGTTCCGCGAATCCACTAGCTTCCCAACTTGCTTCCCGTTCAATTCCCGATAACTCTTCTAGGCGTATGAAAAGAAATTGGCCAAGAGACCTCCAAATGTAGAACTATTATTAAAGTGCTACTAATCAGCTGTTGTTTTTAAGTTATTGACATTTCATTGTTAATATGACATGACATCATTTTTACACATTTATTTGATGTGTATATTGTTTACAGTCGTATATATCCATAAAATATAAACTAAAAAAATAAATAAAAATAAACATAGGTTTACAATACTCCTATATCTGAAATCTTTGTTAAATTATAATAAAACTAAAGAACCAAATTTTAATTCATTCAAATATGGTAGGTATATAAGATAAAAAAAAATAAATAATACATTCTATGATATACAGCACGCAGCAAAGACTACAAAGCTAAAAACGCCTCCTCACTTCACTATAAGCACACAGTTAATTAATTATCAGCAAGCAATTAATGTTTTTGCTTGTAGTAAGGCTGTTAATTGAATGAACAGTTAGGTAGGTAGATCCTTAGGTTAGGTTTTGCTACTAAGAGGAGTTAGCAGTTAGCAGTTAGCCAGGTAACAAAGAGGTAAGAAGTAACAAAAACCTTGAGGTGAGGCCGGGGTGTAATTAGGGATTAAGGTGCAACAGGTAGTCGGCTGGAGCGTCCGTCCCTCTCTGCCCTCTACACCCAACACTAAGCTGGCAGATACTTAACTAATCCGTGGCTAATAATTTTAGATTGGATTACGAAAATTATACCTATGATCTTATTTTGATAAATATAAAGAGAAGAAAAAAACAGTGGATTTCTCCCTCACTGATCATGAGTATGTCTATTTATAACGTAATGCTTTTCCCAATTTGCATTTTAGAATTAAAAGGATCAAACTTAAATTAACGATTAATCATAAGGGTTTCGAACGTTACTTTTTAATGTTTTAGAACAAAAATTATTCTCCATTAAATTTCTGAATAGGAAACTTTTCTGATAGCCATCTTTTCGATCCGAGCAACACCAAAACATTAGCATATTAATCAATAATAGTATTATGTATTATAAAAAGCATTCAACTCCTCTTTATTAATAGTAAAAAACATGTGACACGTTTCGGGAAACAAGGTCCCATCATCAGACTTAAAAACAATCTCTTGGTGTTAACACCCCGTGTCAGTTTCATTTACATTCATGTGTGTGTTAACACCAAGAGATTGTTTCAAAGTCTGATGATGGGACCTTGTTTCCCGAAACATGTCACATGTTTTTTACTATTAATAAAGAGGAGTTGAATGCTTTTTATAATACTATTATTGATCAATATATATAACTCCTTCATTGAAGAATTTATTACCATATTAACATATTTGATGGTTAAAAAAACGTTACAACTTGACTTTTTAAGAAAGTGAAATGGTAAGAATAATATAAACAAAAACTTCATTTCTCCCTGACAGGAACAAAAAAATAGATCATAGATATGTAAATACGAGGTGTGATCAAAAAGTTCTAGGACTTTTTATATACTATGGGAATGCAATGTCTCACAGCGATGCGGTTGGCAGCATTGTATTGCCTGACTCAACAGGAACACAGCTGTGTTTGCAGATCAATCATAACATCACTGAAAGTAACATTAGCACAGTTTGTTTGAGGTTAGTTTTATAGAGTTTGGCTATTTTATGAAAATGGATGTGAAAGAAGAGCAACGTGTTTGTGTGAAACTGAACAAAACGTTTTCTGAAACCTTTTTGATGTTACAAGAGGCATTTGGTGAAGAATGTCTAAGCCGATCATGCTGCCATCAGTGGTTCAAGAGGTTTAAAGATGGCCGAACATCCGAAGACGACGATGCTCGTTCCGGACGCCCTTCAACGTCAATCAATGATGACAATGCTGCTAAAGTGAACGCTCTCGTACGATCAGACCGTCGACTAACAATCCGTGAAATGGCTTAAGACCAAACTAATGACTTAAGACCAAAAACAACACCGAACTCATGTTTCTAAGGAATTCCTTCCACAAGGTCAAACAATTAATCGTTTTGTTTATCTTGAAACCCTCAGAAAATTGCGTAATGCTGTGAGAAGAAAGAGACCTGAGCTGTGGCAAAGTGGTGATTGGGTCCTTCACCATGACAATGCTCCTGTTTACTCTGCATTAGTTATCCGTAACTTTTGTGTAAAAAACGCAATGACTGTCATTCCTCGGCCCCCCTACTCACCTGACCTGGCTCCAGCCGACTTTTTTCTTTTCCCGAAGCTCAAGAGACACCTGAAAAGACGAAGATTTCAAACAGTTGACGAAATTAAAGAAAAAAACAACAGAGCTGCTAAACACCTTTACAAAAGAAGAGTTTTCTGGAGCCTTTGATCAGTGGAAACACCGGTGGGAAAAGTGTGTAGCTTCCCAAGGGGAGTACTTCGATTTGAATAACCATAAAAATTCAGTCCTGGAACTTTTTGATCACACCTCGTGTCTTTGAGTATAGTTTAAATGAGTTTTAATTTTGAAACTCGGCAGCCCAAGCTGCAGTGAACATTACCACGAAAGAGAGGAGTGTTCTTTAAAAAAAAACCTACAGATTTCATCAATTTTCAAAAGTACAACAATAGCAGAATATCCTTCGGTGGTCAAAAATCGTTAGATCTGAAACTAGCATTGTTCAGTATCCTGCCATCAAGGGGAAAATGGGAAATTGGGTGTCCTTTCAAAAAACGTTTGAAACGTCAAAAAGATTTAATCATTACCTAATAGGATGAAAATTAAGTTAAATTAAGGAGCGACCAAGGATGGTAACATTTGCCCACTCCTTCTTTGTAGTTTTGTAGTTTATAAGTATACGATAAATATTTATATAAGACTTTATTAATTATCAATTACCAACAACTGGATGTATTTGTTGAAGAAATGTAATTTTAATTATCAATCAACCATACAAATAAAAGGTATGTACAATATAAATTGAGCGATTATAAAAACAGAAATGTTATTTTTATTGTAAAATTTGTCAAAAAATAAAATTTTAACTTTTAACTTTTTTAGCTGAGTTAGGACAGTAGTAAATATTTAAATCGCATAACGAAACATTACATTGTTGTAAAACGGACAAAGCTTCAACAATTACGACAGCAAACTTGAGGAAAACTTGACCTTTGGAACAATTAGATAAAGGCAGACGACACACTGCTCCTACCTGTATTGTCTTATTGTCTTAGATTGTTCAGTGTTTGATCTTCAAATCAGTCTGGATCAAACACCGGAAATAATTCTATTTATCTGCAGTGCAAAGGCAGGTAATGACATAGATAAATCATAGATTTGTTGGTCCATCCATCTATCCATCTAGAAACAATTAAAAATTTATAAACCGTCTACATAGCATTGAAACCAAACTTCATTAGATAAAATAAAATAATATATAATTCGAAAAATAAATGATTGGTTAAAAATAATTATTTATAATATTAATATTAAGTTTAAGAGGGGTAAACAGGACAGTTATTGTTACCCCAGACAGTTTGACACCCTAACTTAAAAATTAGAAAAAAACAATATTTAGTAAAAAAAAAAAAAAAATTATAAAATTACTTTTAAACTTTTTTCTTTTTTCAATTTTGTACGTATTTTTAAAAATATCCATAGGGTGTCAATAACTGATATTACATTATTTATTGTCATTATCTTGTAAAATACATTCCTGTTATAATGTTTTGTGTGAACCTTCTTGTTTAGCTTAAAGTATAGTAATTACGGGACGATAACTGTAAATTCCAACTTTATTAAACTATTCTTTCTTTAATTATAGTATGGATGTATCAAAATTTTTCCTTAAGGGTGTCAATTACTGTATGGTTTACCCTACAGACTTGGTTTAATTTTCAAAATTGAGTTAAGATTCTTAGTCTCTCAGTTTCTCCCTGACTGCAAAAAGCTGTATATTATAGATAGGCATAGACAGTGGTGAATATTTTTTGTTATATAAATTTTGTCGCTAGGATCTACCGTTAGGAGAGAATTTAAAAAGTCAAGTCTGAAATCCCTAATTTCTGTACATCGTTCATTTAGACTAATCATTAATTGATAATTTAATTATAAATTTAAATAATTCATTCCCTTTATTTCTGAAATGTACATCGGGAACAGCAGATGATTACAGATAGACATAATCATGATCTATAGTTGTTTTCCAGCCAGAGAGAAATGGAGTTTTTTTTTATTTTTTATTATTATCGTTAGAGTTCACTTCCTCGAAGAAATTATACGATATATTAAAAACATATCCGCTGTAGCGAGACGGAGACTGATTCAAATTGGTCAAAGTGGACTGGAAGTTGGTATCCCAGACAAAGGCTTTGCAGGGAGACGATTACAACTACGCAGTAACTATATTCGCCCCTGGCTCCAGACAGTTGCGCCCAACTTGCCAAATTGCATTTCAGTTCTTTGTCGCCGGAGGAATTCAATCACAACCTCCTGCCGTTAGCTATCGGTCTTACATAATAGCGACTATATTACCTGTGTTACAGTACACCTCCAATATCTGCCTGTCAGTCCAAGGGGGGTTATATCCTAGCTAAGATCAGGATCCTCTACATCCTTCAATGAAATCCTCCATCTATAAATAATGGGCTGTCTAAAAAAAACAAAAAAATGACCGTTTTTTAAACAAATATTAGTATCGTTATTTCTTTGATAAACAATACAATTAATACTTAAAGTATAGTCCATTGTTATCTACCGCCATTACCCATATGCTAGCCAATTGCTCGATGCCACGCTGATACCATTCCTTGGGATGGCTATCAAAAAACTCTTAGACAGCATTTTCAACTTCCGCAAAATTATCAAATTTTTTCCCTTGAAGAAAATGGGCCATGGGTCGAAACAAGTAGTAATCCGAAGGTGCGAGGTCTGGACTATATGGTGGATGAGGCAGGAGTTCAAACCCATGAAGTTCTGTAAACTTTTCTGCTGATTGTTGAGGAGTAAGTTCGTGAGGGACCAGTCTACAGGTCTTTTTCACCTTCCCCATAGAGAGAAGATGGTGACAAACAGTATCTTCCGACACACCACACTCCCTGGCAAGTTCGCGAGTACTTGTGAACGGATTTGACTCAACAGCTTCCTTCAGAACCTGTTTGAATATCCATTAATGGCCGCCCGGAGCCCTTCTTCCAAACCAACGCCGCGCAGTGCGCTCTTCAAGGAAACCTTCCCCTTCATATTTAATAATTTCACGAGATGCTTCAGCGGCTGTGAATTTTTTTTTCCCGTTATGTCTTAAAATTACGAAAATTTCATAATTATTTCATTCTTTGAAATAAATAACTGAACTAAGACTTTTTCTTTAAGAAGTCCAGTGTTAGAAACAAGCTTAGAGATTGCTCTAAAGGTATTATTAGGTGTTGGTAAATAATAAATAGCATTAAGATATTTACAGACTTTTGAACTCTGGAATTTGATAAAACGGTTTTTTTTTTTTTTTTGGTTTTTTTTTTATAAGCCCTATTAACTAAATCAATGCAGATTACAACAATAAGGTTAACGATTCGGAAAAAAAAAAAAAATTAATGTACAATGAGAAAATGTGTTCAAGATAAACTTCCCGTCTATATAAATATTTAAATTTTATAAAAACGATTTTTTTTTTTTCATGATGAAGAAAGGTTCTGAAGTCTATAATAAACATTCCTAAACTAGATATAAACAATTTTTATTAAAATAAATTACAATATTTCTTCCAATGAACAAAAAAGTTAGAAAACTTACTTTTTAAAATTTTCATTTTTTACAATTTTAACTTTTAAATTTATATTTAATAAGACATATTGCCCCCTCTGGCTTGAATGACTGCTTCCACTAGTCTTGTGATTATCATCAGTTCCAAGGAGAAAATATGGTTTCCCATTATTTCGTTACATTTTTTACGTGTTGGGGCTTTTTGGACACGGTGTAGTTCTGTTGTTGCTTGGATCGCCCGCTTCCATATCAGAAGCAGCAGATATAAAAACAATAGATTCCAGATAGACATGTCCATAATCTATTGCTCTTCCCAATCAGAATGATTTTAATTATTTTATTATTATAAATCTAATTAATACAGTAACGTATATAAAATGTTTCCTTTAGGCCTGAAAACCAAAAAACAAAAAAAAAATATTGAGTTATTGACGTTCCATTAAAGCACAGGAAGTATGATAAACTACAAGTTTTATTATGGTAAGATGAATTATGTGATAAATAATCAAGGAACAAGAAAACAGAAAAAAAAAAAATGGAGGTAAATGGGCGGAGTAGGTTCATCACATTATGTGAAGTTTGCTATCTGGACTGTATGGACACGATAAGAACCGCGCGCTACTACTGCGAGGTATGTCAACTAATTGGATGGCCTCCGGTGGAGAAATATTACCTCCATGGCGAATTATGACGTAGAAGGGTATCGAAAGTAGTTCAAGAATTAGGTGGAGATAAAACGAGAAATTGTTTTTCTAGTCGTATATTCGGATTATTTTTTGAAGCAGTAATTTATTTTAAACAGTAGAATCGATATCGAATTGAGAATGGATTTGCTGATATCGAGAATGACAAAATGTTGGTACCGACACATCACTGTATATGAGCGTTGGGGATGCAAAAGGGGATAGATCCACTTTTAATCATTTTTAATTTTCTTAAGGTTTTTTCACAAAGTTAGCGTCCTCTACAAGGTGGTAGATGGTTTACCCTTCAAAAAAACGCTAAAACCAATCTAATTTTACCATCAAAGTTTGGGTTGAGTTTCAGAAGCGGGTAAATCATAGTTCATCACAGCCGCTTGGAGCGCCACTTACGCTTGTAATGAATGAAAGTAGTAATGAACATTTGAAAAGGTTTTAGTAGTCAATATATTTTCACACGTGTGATAATCAATTTATTGTGTTTTGTTAAATATGGAGAGATATCCTGAAATAAATATAACAGCATCTAGAAAATAAACTGGTAATGAAGCTAATTGGAAGGGAAGCAGACTTTGTCAAAACATGGGAGGTTTGTACAATCTTCATTTACCATTTTCTATCTGTTCTTACATCTGCCGATGCCAGACTATTTAATAAAATTGAACTTAAATAGATATTCTGCTCCTAGAAGTTGTGTTCAGATACTTGAGTGTAAACAGCTCAAGAACAAACAATTGAAATGTCACATTATTGGCCGCAGGGATATAAGATTTTTGTTAAAATGTCCTACTCCACAACGGATAAGGTTTTTGAACTCCTTTAGTATCTGTTAATTTTGCTTCAACGACGGGCTCAAACGTAAGACTAGTTTCCGATTAAAAAAAATAAAAAATGAAAAATTTAATGAAATCTAGAGAAAAGAATCAATTTTTTTTTTTTTTTTTTTATTATTTTTGTTTGTTCAATGTTAAATTAATAAAACAATAGAATGTGTTAATTTTCATGAGTTTTTTTTCTTATTTATTGCCTTTTTTAAATTTTCCCGTGCAGATTGGGATAAATCCAATTTATTTAAATTGTTTAAACATTTTAAGTATAGAAAAGCAGCAAAATATTTTACAGATATGTTTTTGATGTTTAAAAACTTATGATTCAATAATAATTGTTTCAAAAAAAGATTCACCTGAATTATGCAAATTTTTGGGTTTACTGAAATATTTTCAATTCTGGATTTACTCCCTATTGCGTCTCCATGCCTCATATAACCTATGTAGTAAAGTTTTGAAATTTTTTGTATGTTCTGAGAACTGATGATGAATGTTTAACATTCGAAACTAGTTTTAAAAATAAAAAGAATAGAGTTTAATACAGATAACATTCAGAAATAAATAAATCAGGTGATATCAAGATGAAACTGAGAAGACAGATGAATTGTTTCATTATATTTATCTTCGGGATCCCCAGGCGGTCACACGTCACTTTCCTAAATTCCGACGGCAATACTTTCCTGGGTACTTTCCTATTCCAATCTCTAATAACTAAAAAAACCTTCCTATATACTTGATCTAACTCTGCGTTCTTCTATCCACCTCCTAAACACTAGATCCCAGCCTTTTAAACTGTATATCCCCCCATATAAAACCGCTTCCTTTGATAAACCCTTCATCATTCGTGCTACTCCTTCTGGAATTCCCAGTCCACTCCTATTCGTAAAGCTGCTTCTCTTAATTCCTTTAAAAAGGATTTATTTAGAATTTTCTTATCTTTTCATATACGATTGTATTTTATGACATATATTTTTTCCCTGTCGACAATATATGCAGTATATATAATTGAAGCATTTAATCTGTATATTATACGGCCAGGAAATTGTACCTGTAACTGAGCATTATTATAAAATTATTAATAGTCAGTTTCGGTTTAATAATAATTATTAAATATTTTTGGTTTAATAATAATAATAATAATTTTTGGTTTAATAATAATTATTAAATTATTAAACCAAAAAACCTTCCTATATACTTGATCTAACTCTGCGTTCTTCTATCCACCTCCTAAACACTAGATCCCAACCTTTTAACCTGTATATTCCCTTACATAAAACCGCTTCCTTGGACAAATCCTTCATCATTCGTGCTACCTCCTTCTGGAATTCCCTGTCACTCCTATTCCTAAACCTGCTTCCCTGACTTCCGTAAAAAATAATTTTTTTTACACTTTTTAGACAACCAATCTTTCTAAATGTAAATAATTCAGTAAATATTTGGAATTTTCTTATCTTTTCATATACGACTGTATTTTATGATATATTTTTTTCCCATGTCGACAATATATGCAGTATATTAATTGAAGCATTTAATCTGTATATAATACGGCCAGGCAATTGTACCTGTAATTGAGCATTATTATTAAATTATTGATATTAATTTTTGGTTTAATAATAATTATTAAATTATTAAACCAAAAAACCTTCCTATATTCTTGATTCATTAACTCTGCGTTCTTCTATCCACCTTCTAAACTCTAGATCCCAACCTTTTAACCTGTATATCCCCTCACATAAAACCGCTTCCTTTGACAAATCCTTCACCATTCGTGCTACCTCCTTCTGGAATTCCCTGCCACTCCTATTCGTAAAGCTGCTTCCCTGACTTCCTTTAAAAATAATTTTGTTTACACCTTTTAGACAATTAATATTCCGAAAATATGTAAATAATTAATTAAATATTTAGAATTATTTTATCTTTTCATATAAGATTGTATTTCATGTTACTTTTTTTTTTCTTGTCGACAATATATGCCGTAATTACTAAAGCATTTAATTTTTAAGTAATAAGGCCAGACAATTGTACCTGTAATTGCGCATTATTATTAATCCTAGGGGACAGTAAATTGCAGAATAAAGTTTATTTTTCATTTCATGAGAAGTAACCACCACTGAACTTCAATTCGGCATCCATTTATCACCTCAGCCTTATTTCTTAAGATAAAAACTCTATTTTTCTACAATAAAAAAAAAGTTACATAATATAATAAATAATACATAATACACAAAATAGATATGTTACCTTCTAGAGCTAAAGTAGAAGGTAATGCCGATAAGGGGCCTGCTACAGTTACAGAATGCAGTTACCACACAGCCCGTTACCATAAATCAGACTGAATGTTCTCAGATTTAATCTCGGAAACGAAAGGGCTCTTTAGGATGATTTTGTTGGCAAACATGTGATCTTTGTGTTGGCTTCAATCTATCCCTCTTTCATTCCTCTCCTATATCTTTTATCCTGGACCCAAGGAAACCACCTTCTTTCATTTTTTCCAGGTATTTTCGTCATTGCTGTATATCTCTTAATATAATTGGGACTAAATTATCCGACGTCGTTGGGACCGAGATATGCTCGGATAACCAGATCCTCGGTTAATCGAGACCTTAAAAAAAATAAGGGAAATGCATAACAAAAATAACGTAGGAGAATTCACCTAATACTTGAATCTATCGTAAATGTATTTCAGAAGTGACAGAACTCAAAAATCTGCATTTTTTCAGTTATCATCATGTTTAAGTTCAATAGTATTCTATGAAATGTCAAAAATGTATCAAATTAACTTCAAATCCCACATGATACATCTCAATTGCTGTTGTGATTTAAAGATAACTCAGCTATAATTTCTTCATAAATACTGTGATGTTTGAAAACTGTGAGAATTGTTTTAATGTAGATTTTTGAGATTTGTTACTTTTGAAATACATATGCGATATGTATGTAATGATAATGTACTGCTATGCCCTCTATTTTTGATCGAGTTCGAATCATACTAATCTATATGCATGCCAGTCAGGACTTACTTCCCAGACACAGGTGTGATCAAAAAGTTCCAGGACTGAATTTTTATACATTTATTCATACAACATACAGGTTATTTAAATTTGTCTCCTTCGAAGTACTCCCCTTGGGAAGCACACACTTTTCCCAACGTTGTTTCCACTGATCAAAGGCCCCAAAAAAACTCTTCTTTTGTAAAGGTGTTTAGCAGCTCCGTTGTTTTTTTCTTTAATTTCGTCAACTGTTTGAAATCTTTGTCCTTTCAGGTGTCTCTTGAGCTTCGGGAAAAGAAAAAGTCGGCTGGAGCCAGGTCAGGTGAGTAGGGGGGCTAAGGAATGACAGTCATTGCGTTTTTTACACAATAAGGCCATCTTTAAACCTCTTGAACCACTGATGGCAGCATGATCGGCTTAGGCATTCTTCACCAAAAGCCCCTTGTAACATCAAAAAGGTTTCAGAAAACGTTTTGTTCAGTTTCACACAAACACGTTGCTCTTCTTTCACATTCATTTTCATAAAATAGCCAAACTCTATAAAACTAACCTCAAACAAACTGTGCTAATGTTACTTTCAGTGATGTTATGATTGATCTGCAATCACAGCTGTGTTCCTGTTGAGTCAGGCAATACAATGCTGCCAACCGCATCGCTGTGAGACATTGCATTCCCATAGTATATAAAAAGTCCTGGAACGTTTTGATCACACCTCGTATTATTAATAAGTATTTTTAAAATAATTAATTAATTATTCTCGCAAAGGTTTCACGGGGCCAAATAATTGGAGGCATGTTAATAATAAAGAAAGCAATTCAAATTATAAGATTATAAGCACATAATATTCACATAAGTTTGACATATAACCTTACAACTAGAAGTAAGCATCATTTCTTAATCTAGTATCTCACTAATTAACAAATCAAACTTAATTTAAACTTAGCTTAGTGAGAGATGCTTTGAAGTTGGTAAGGCGTTGTCGGTGGAAGTTAGGGTACACAGATCTGTGAAGGGTCATCAGGAGATGAAGAAGTCAACTCAGCTAGACAGGCCAACTCATCAGACCTCAAAAAACAACATCCCGAAAATATTTTTCCGCCCATTTCTTAAAGCATTGTCCCCACTCAGAGCTCTAATCAACACGCCTACTTGTTTCTTAGTAGTTAAAGGATAGAAAGTAACTTAGGATATAATGTTAGCCCCGAATATTAAAAAGCAAGGTTGAGGTAGGAAAAACAATCCTTTGTGGTACGGCTGCGTCAACTTCCGGAAAGGGAAGTTTCTCGGATCTCCTGTCAAGGCCTGTGAAGGCCTAATGCGTATCTAACAAATATTGTATTTGTTAATTTGAATCCTTTAGTTTGATATATAGCAATACACAAGTGTCATTTTTACATATGTAAATCCCATGGCTTGAAAAAATCACTAATTTTCATTTGTTAGAGTACCGACATCAAATATGTTACCGTATGATCTCTTTATTATCTAAAAACCATCAAATCAAACGATGTTCATCAGCTCTGCCTTCTAGATATTGAAGTGCCTCCCCCAACCCGGCGAACCCTTCTTCATTAGAAATTATTTAATGACTATTCGTTTCTTAGTACACAATCTTCCCCATCTTCTAGCCTTCCCGTAGTAGTGTTCGTATGAAGACTGCCTACTACTGCCTTATTCGGCAATCGAATGTTTTGTGAATTAAAAAAATATTAATTTACAAAAATTAAATAATAAAATAAAACGCTATGGATATCAGCAAACGAAAGTGAGAACTTGGCTATAGATACCAGATGTACTAAGTTGGAGAGGGTCTACCACGCCTGCAACAGCATTTACATCTCCAAGTACCTTTCCAAGAAACTTAAACTCCAACATTACAATTCAGTAGTAAAGCCCTCTGTACTCTATGCCTCCGAATGCCTCTTGATGAACAGAAAGGGTCCACTAAGAAAACCAGAGCTCAAAGAAAGGAAAATCTTAAGGAGAATACTAGGGCCAATACGAGAAGAGGATGGCACCTACAGGATCAGACACAATGGAGAGCTGTACCATCTCCAAGAAGACATAATCACCTCAATGAGGAAGAGACAACTGACTTTCTATGGACATTTAACCCGAATGAACACCAACAGACTCACAAACAGGATCTTCACTACGACAGGAAGAGGGAAAGCCTCCAAGCATAAATGGATCAACACAGTGAAATCAGACCTGGACCAACTTAAAATTCCACTGGAGACCATTCAGGATCGGTCCAAATTTCGGCAGATGATTTTACAAGTATTCCCAGTGCACCTTACCAGTAAAAAGAGCTCCGGAACCAACAGACCAAAGTGGACAGAGGAGAGAAAGCTTGCTCATAGCCAGAAAATGAAAGCTTTCTGGGCTAAGAAGAAACAGCAGAACCATATAAGGAGTCGAAACGAGCCCCGTGGTCCTAAGTAAGCCCAAACGAAAAAAAAAAAAAATAGAATGCTCAGTTGATCGAGTCTCTAGAGTATTAAAGTGCGGCCAGGAATCTTCTTAACGTTGTATAGCGTCTTCTTTAAAATTAGGATTGATGAATTAATTTCCACTTCTATTGGGATTATTTTATTAGATTACTAGTAATATAATTACATGGATTATATATATGTACTAAACTTTTTTTGTTTTTTTTTCGGGATTCCGAAAAGCGCCCAAATTTCGCAGTTTTGTGCGCAGTAAGTGGCTTATTCCTTACTACCGTCGCCAATATTTCCTGGCATCCTTTCTTTATCAAACCGTCCAATCCCATCATCCTACTTACATTTCCGAACTCCTTCAACTCAAACCCTTAGTTCTGACCCGCCAAACCAGATTTGCATACTCCTGCTCATTGCTCAGCTTAAGGCTAAATATACCCCTTTCAGTCAAGCGTTGGAAACAGTAGAATTTATTTCCGCAATTTCTCCGGAACGGAATGTCCAATTTTCAATCTGTAAAATTCTTTGGGTATTTGGTAAACACAGAATTCACGCTACGAAGCGTTTTTTTCTATAAATTCAATAATTAAGAAAATAGAACGTAAAAATAGGTGTTTAAATATATATTTTTAAAAATATGAGGTTATAGTCAGTTGTAGAAACGTTTTCTGAAACGAATGACACATTCCAACTAATTATAACATGCATATTACGATCGTAATGTGAAAAATACGAATTTTGTTTACAACCGGATGGAATTGCGTCACCGGCTGAAACGGTCTCTTCCTTACCGAAATGTCTCTCCCATAGGTATTCCTCGATTTGTGAAGAACCAAAGAAAAATTGTATGATTTTGTTTTCTTGTTATTATTATTTTTTTTATGTGTTGTTAGATTCATTCTATTAACAATTTCTCATTTTAAGTAAAAAAGTAAGTAAGAATAAGGCTATTAAAATAAATTCGAATTGACAAAAGCTGAATTCAAGTTTAATATATATTTTGATAAATTTATTAAATATTTTATTTGTCCATTTATTACCAAATAAAAAAAAAAAAGACATTTTGTATATGCAATCCTTATTTTATTGCGGTATCTATAGGAAACATTGGCCCTTTTCACTGACTAATTATTAGGAACAAACAGACCCAGCTACAATAATTTGTAAACTTTTATTTTCACTTGAAGCGTTTGACGGTCCAACAAGTTGAATGTCAACCATAGTAATTAAAATATATTAAAAAACAAACAAACAAACTTTTACTATAATGTGTTGTACACAACTTTGATGATCCGAAAATCTGAAAAATCATGAATTGATAATAGCTGCATAGTTAACTTATAGTTGTGATAAATATGTCTTTTTATAAAGTCAATAAAGGAGTTATTGTCTATTTATTTTCAAATAGAGAAAAGATTTTGTTTATTTACTGCAGGAAGTCTAACACTAGACCCTTTTTACCGGTAATGTATTTGGGACAAATATTATAAAATATTCCGAATAAATTCCATAAGTTACCTAGCCGATAGATACCTATGTAATTATATATGAATTTACACATATAAATACATATGTAAATTTATTACCTTGTACCTAATATAAATTTATGTAGCATGTCGGTATATGAAGTCAATCCGATAGTACAGAAACCAGGTAAAAGATATTCCGGAAAACCCAATGACAATTGAAAATATTTCCTGTCCAGAACAAATTGTATTTCCGTTCAATTTCTATAGTTGTAAAGATAGAGCATAACAAAGAAGAACAATCTATTGGACGTGGAGATTTTTATATAAATAGTTTTAAATCGAAAAAAAGAATCTCCGCGTATCTGCTAGACGAAGAAAACCTGAACTGAAAAAGAAGAGCTGATAATGAAAAAGGGTTCGTACCCATATAATATTTACTGTGATGTAATTTGAAAACATAGTGTTGTTTCGCTGAGTTGTTCAAATTCAACTTTGAAAATCAATAATTTTACATTAGTTGACTGTAAAAATCTTAAATAAAATTAAATAATGGCTGATAAATAAAATCAGTTTTATAACTGGCTCCTTGGAAATGTTTTAGAATTACCGTAATATAAGGTAATTTCATTGTTCCCAAGTCTCGTGGATATGTAATTTTTCCATAGCGTATACCATAATAATTAAAACATAACCGGGAAAAGTAATTTTAAAATGTAATTTCCTACTATTGTTTGGATATAGGTGCCCACAAAACGTTTTATTCTTTTATATTTGTATGATTTGATTTATTTGGTTGTAAATACAAGTAGTGGAAATCAATTGAAGAACGTGATTTTTTTTTTTTTTTCTGATTTCTCATGGCCACATCACATTGTGGGGTTCGTTATTTTTTTCTTAGCAAAATATAAAAAATATATCAATAATTTGTATGAAATCGGGTAAAAAAGCTCATGAGTTGACATTATTACAGATGCCAGGACTATAGCGGTAGTCAACATGAATCAGATAATAATAATCCATAAATGAAATTTATATTTTTTAAAAACTAGTTGGTTCATTTTGTGGTTTTCAAATTTCAGTGATCCTTATTGTAACTACACTCATTTCATATACTGCAGGTGGGAAATCCCAACACTGGGGGTATGTTGATTTTTACAAAACAGGGGTCTTAGGCCTAAAGAGGCCAACTTTTCCCTCGATTGGTGACAGGTATATGGAGTACAACAAAACATAATAAAATGAAAACGAAACTTCAAAAGGGGCGCTGCGGTGAAATTTCCCACCGGAGATATACGAAATGAATGTAGTGATAAACCAAAAAGGACCACCCTGTTCTATGATATATAAATAATATTTGGAGTTTTAATTGAGTTTTGAAGTAGGCTATTAGTCCAGTCAAATGGTTTTGAAATAAGGCTTGAAGTGGAAAGTTTATGGGTAATTTTTTTTTATGGCTTACTTTATATTGTTTGGGGTGCTGAACACGAATCTGAAGTTTTCCAACAAAATTTCCACCGGCAAATATGAGAAAAAATAGAAAAAAGTAAGAAAGTTTTAATTTTTTTCATTATTTGGCTTGTAACTTGCAAAGAAAACATTTTAAGCAAAATACCTTTCTACATTAAAATAAAGAGGAGAAAATGACCTACAATTTATGTCCTTATGTTTTTTTTGTCATACGTAAGGTATCCAAAAAGGAATTTAGCCAACTGGGGGCCAGACCCACTTCTCCGCAAAAATATGTTTGTCATACTTTTTTGTCAATAACTCCGAAACTATTCATCTGATTAAAAATTACTTTTTTTTTCATCTTAAAGATGATGAAATGTACTATTTGACTCTTTATATGAAGTTTTAGTCGAGTCTCTTGAATAAACATGCCGAAACGCTAAAAAATCCGTACTGTTGTAAAATCCACGTTTTTTTGCACATTTGTCACTATAACTCCGAAACTATTCGTCCGATTAAAAATTACTTTTTTTCATCATAAAGATGATAAAATGTACTTTTGGATTCTTTATATGAAGTTTTAATCGAGTATCTTGAATAAACATGCCAAAACGCTAAAAAAAAAACCTGTACTGTTGTAAAATCCACGTTTTTCTGCACATTTGTCACTATAACTCCGAAGCTATTAGTCCAACTCAAAATTTCATTTTTTTATCTAAAAAGTGGTAAAATTTACTATTGGAATCTATATATAAAGTTTCAATCGGGTCCCTTGAAATACACATGCCAGAACGCTAAAGATCCCGTACTTTTATGATATCCACGTTTTTTTTTTGGCACATTTTTCGCAGTAATTCCGAAACTACTTGTTCGATTCAAAATTTCTTTTTTATATCTAAAAGGTGGTCAAATTTTATTGGACTATATATATAAAGTTTCAATCGGGTCCCTTGAAATACACATGCCAGAACGCTAAAGATCCCGTACTTTTATGATATCCACGTTTTTTTGGCACATTTTTCGCAGTAACTCCGAAACTACTTGTTCGATTCAAAATTTCCTTTTTATATCTAAAAGGTGGTCAAATTTGCTATTGGACTATATATATAAAGTTTCAATCGGGTCCCTCGAAATACACATGCCAGAACGCTAAAGGTCTCGTACTTTTATGAAACCCACGTTTTTTGTCACATTTTTCACTATAACTCCGAAACTATTTGTTCGAATCAAAATTTCATTTTTTATCTAAAACCGGGGTAAATTTAATACAAGATCGTGTATATGTAATTTTTTTTTAAATGCCGTTAAAACACCCACGCCAGCCCACTGAACATGTCATAATTGTCATATTTTTCCAAAATATACATATTCAGCATGCTAGCGTGGGTGTTTCACGGGATTTAATATAAATTACATATATATTATATAAAAGAAAGTTTAGATGAAAAAATGAAATTTTGATTCGAACAAATAGTTTCTGAGTTATAGTGAAAAATGTGACAAAAAAGCGTGGGTTTCATAAAAGTACGAGACCTTTAGCGTTCTGGCGTGTGTATTTCGAGGGACCCGATTGAAACTTCATATATACAGTCCAATAGCAAATTTGACCACCTTTTAGATATAAAAAGGAAATTTTGAATCGAACAAGTAGTTTCGGAGTTACTGCGAAAAATGTGCCAAAAAAACGTGGATTATACAACAATACGGGCTTTTTAGCGTGCTTTTAATGGACATTATTAGAACTTCATATTTAATATTCTAATAGTAAATTTAACCATCTTTAAGATGAAAAAAAAAAAAAAGTAAGTTTTTTAATCGGACAAATAGATTCGGAGTTATTGACAGAAAAGTACGACAAACATTTTTTAGCGGAGAAGTGGGACTGGCCCACAGTTGACCAAATTCCTTGTGGATACCTTACGTCTGACAAAAAAAAAACTTAGGGACATAAATTGTAGGTCATTTTCTCCTCTTTATTTTATAATAGAACAGTATTTTGGTTAAAATGATTACTTTGCAAGTTACAAGCAAAATAATGAAAAACATTAAAGCTTTTTTTTTTACTTTTTTTCTAATTTTTCTCATATTTGCCGATGGAAATTTTGTTGGAAAACTTTAGATTCGTGTTCAGCACCCCCAAAAATATAAAGCAAGACATAAAAAACAATTACCCATAAACTTTCTAGTTCAAAATACCTTTTTACTGGACTATATGTAAAACATCTATTGGATAAAATGCAGTTGTTACCAGGCAACGGTTTGATGAATGGAGCAGTAAAAAAAAACACTAGGTTTTTAGTAAGTATAAATCTCACACTTTGCAATTTTTTAATACTTTTTCTTGGTGGCGTATTAGATAGTTTTATTAAACAAAACATTTTTTTTTTTTTTTTAATACAATTTTTTATTCATTGAAATATTCTTATAAAATTAAAACCAAAATTTATAACTTAAAATAAATATAAAAAAAAAAAAAAAAAAAAGTGATATGATGTTCGATAAATCATAAGGAAGAAAAAAGCTTTGAACCTTACTGTAAACTAAGTTTTTCTCAATTCCTACCGAACCCTAATTCATCAGGTTCCAGAGAATATAAGAATCCAGGGCATCTGTGGTATTGGAAATCAGTAAGGAATTATATGCAGTTGGTTCAGTAGCTGAAAATTTCAACTAAATGTGGAAAACTAAACACATGTTTTGGTCCTAATGATTACTTTACACTTTGACTTCCGTTATTCGAATATATTAATCAGTGAAATAAATTCCTCTTGAACAATGCCAAAATATTTGTTTAGGGTATTTTTAATTACATAAAGTATTCATATGTTAACTCGTTATTTGTTCCAAATATCATTTTTTGTTGGTTTTTATTTTTTTAATATCTCCTGGGTTTAAAAATGTTTATAAATTTCATAGATAATCTAACTATGCTTTAAAAAGAGTTTTTTTTTTTTTTTTTTTTTTTTTTTTTTTATAAACTACAGAAGAACATATATAGTTATTTTGAAATTTGCACACAGGTTCATTTTTTAAAATATTATTTATATTCTTAAATGTACATTAAATTTTGTTGGCCTCTATTCTGTCGTTTTTTTTTCACTATTGGGGAGACGTTAGATCGGTAGCTGACTGGGAGCTGGGTCCTCACAGCCCTTCCCCACAGCAGGTAGCTTACTAATCTAATCACCCGCTATTGTTGAATCGTATTTTTCATATTACGATCAACCTATGTAACCGAAAATGAATCTGTTTACATAAATGTGTTCAATTGACTTATGACTAACTGACTATAACCAGCTTTTTTTAAAAAAATCAATAGTTCGCCAGATAATTTTTTTAAATTCTAAAATAATTGACAAAAAAAAAAATCGGAAAACGTAGCGTGAATTTAATGGGGTTTTTATTACCAAATCCGTTTACAGATCTAATATTGATGAATCTGTTCACAAATGAGAGCGAAAATAAATTTGCCCCAAAAGTGCTGCCATCTCTTGAAAAAAAAATCTTACTAAAAATCGGGATGTTTAGCCTTAAAGAATAAAAAGCAAAGAAAAAATTTGTTAATTTGAAAATAAAAGAATCACTGTCAATAAAGCGCCGCCAGAGTCCGTTATTTTATTAAATTTTCAAAATGTCCTCCATTATTTCGAATGCAGCTTCTTGCTCTCTTTCTCACAGCCCCTACGGTCACTGCTAAAGTCAGACGCTGTTGCAATTTGGCTCCGGCCTCCAGAATTCTCGTCTTTAGGACCTCAATGCTGGTCACTTCTCTGGCATATACCTCGCTTTTTATGTAGCCCCACACATAAAAGTCCATTGGAGCTAAGTCAGGTGACCTAGCTGGCCAATGTATCACACCATTTCTACCTATCCAGGTCGAATATCGTTTGGTTCAGCCATTCCCGTACTGCTGCCGAATGATGTGGAGGAGCACCATCGTGTTGGAATATTATGTTTTGCTGAACATCAAGTGGAATGTCGTGAATAAGTTGTGGTAGAATATTTTGTAAAAAATCCAATAACTTTCTCCATTCAATCTGCTGGGCAAAAAATGTGGCCCAATGAGTCGGTCCCCTATTATCCCAGCCCACACATTCACTGTAAAACGATGCTGGAAAGATGCTTCTTGAACCATATGTGGGTTTTCAGCTGCCCAGTAGTGCCGGTTGTGGACGTTAAAAATTCCTTCCCTTGTAAAAAAGAGACTCATCTGTCCATAAAATTTTCCTCAGAAACTGGTGTTCTTGAATGTCTCTATTTAAAAGCCAGCGGCAAAATTGTATTCTATGTACATGATCATTAGGTTCTAGCCCTTGTACTTGTGTGAAATGATATGGGTGAAAATGTTCTCGGTGCAAAATGTTGATAACTGACCTTTGGGAGATACCAATTTCACGGGCCAAGTCTCTTGATGAAACACTGGGATTTTCATTTACTATATCAATAATTTCCTCTTCGAGTTCAACATCATGAGGAACTTGTCCCAATTCTTGACGTAACTTATGAACGGAACCTGTTTCAGATAAACGTTGATGAGTTCGTGAA